>CAWUFW010000525.1:0-150000 GCA_963921515.1 Calotriton arnoldi
AAGGCCATGGGAATGGCCACGCCCACAGGGGCAGGTACTTGGAAGTTAAAAAGTGTGCAGGAAAAACCGCCTCACTTTAACAATGCCACTGAAGAAAGGAGTTTATCCTGAAACGCGTATGGCTTGGCAGAGAACTTTGATGCTTGTTTCCTCGCTGGGTGCTTGTTTGCAACATTGTCTTCGCAATAAAATGAAGTATTAACCTACATGTTGGCGTCTCCCAGTGGGGCTACCTTTGTTGATGGATGTTAGTGGCTGAGCCCAGCCGCAGGAGACAGCCCACCGCTGGAGTGCGGGCCCGTGATGGCGCCTAGATGGTGCTGTCGAAATTACGGGAGGTAGCTTCTAAGACGACATGTGAAAGCGGTACAAGCATTTCAAACGGGACTTTGCATCCACCCACAGGGGTTAATATTGGGCCATTTTACTTTTTGTTGAAAGTGTGTAGGGACGGACTCACTTGAGATGAATATCCTGGCACTACAAGAGCCATAAGGCCATGGGAATGGCCACGCCCACAGGGGCAGGTACTTGGAAGTTAAAAAGTGTGCAGGAAAAACCGCCTCACTTTAACAATGCCACTGAAGAAAGGAGCTTATCCTGAAACGCGTATGGCTTGGCAGAGAACTTTGATGCTTGTTTCCTCGCTGGGTGCTTGTTTGCAACATTGTCTTCGCAATAAAATGAAGTATTAACCTACCTGTTGGCGTCTCCCAGTGGGGCTACCTTTGTTGATGGATGTATATATATATATATATAGGGTGTTCACGTTTGCACGAAAATATGATACCCTGAAGGCAGACAAAACAGGCACAGAACAACAAACAAAAAATACAGTAGATACTACTATTACCAGCATGCAACCAGATTTGACATCAGCGTCAGATGCCAGCTCCACAGCTGAAAGTGAACCTGAATTAGAGGCTGGCAGAAAAAATAGACACCAAAGGGACAGGAAGTTCTCTTTAACAGAGGAGGTTGATTTTTTATGCCAAGAGCGGCTTCAGTCCCTGCGCCCGCGAAAACAACAGGGCAACCAAGGATTAGCAGAAGCAGGAAACGCAGGGCGAGGCGCAAGGCAAGTAGACACCGATGACAACAGAAGACAGCCGAAACGCCAACAGAAGAAATACTGGCGGAAGTATTAACTGAGGCTTCTAACAAGGAGTCTAAAACAGTTATCAACCTAACTGACATTACCTTAAACAAAGCAGAAGAACAACTCATTTCCTTAGCACTCTCTTATTGTCCGGAAAGTTCCTTCAATTACGCAGCCACGAGAGTTGACATATACAAAAGTGTCCGTAAACTAAAATTACAAAAATATTTTAGGCAATTGAAACTGTCAAATCCTGGGGCTCCAAAAACATTAGTGATGACTTGAACAATCAAACACAAGAGGAAGGAACCGGTATGGGTAACAGTGGGTCAGACAGACAACTGGTTGAAGTACTACAGGATCTACTAAATGAGGGAGAGATCTTTAATACAGACCCAGAGACAATAAAATCACCGGTCAGTACCCAACAAATGGGTCAAACCCCATTTAAGCCGCCATCAACATTTTACCCTGTGATGTTGAAAGATACGATAGACATTTTTCAAGAACAAGTTGTGAATGATTTAAAAAACCTCAATCGAAAAATTCAAAATAGTGGCTTTGATGGCAATAAAAACAACAAAAAACGAAATAAAAATACAAGGGAACTTCAATACCATCAATTAATGACGAGACTTAAAAACAATTGTGAAATAGTTGTAAGGAGCGCCGACAAGGGTGGAAATGTGGTTCTGTGGAAACGGGAGGATTACATCAGTGAAGCCATGAACCAATTGAATGACACTTCCTGTTACTGCCGCAGCAGCAAACAAGCTTTGAACACAGTACATGGATCATATAATTTTAAATTGGCAGCCTGGAAAAATACAGGACTCATTTCTATGGATGAATACAAATACCTGAGAAACAACAATCCTGTAACACCGATATTGTACTTCATCCCTAAGATCCACAAGGATGCTTGTAAACCACCAGGAAGACCGATTATTTCGGCCAGGAACAGTACTTTTGAAAAGACATCAATATACATTGATTTTTTTCTCCAAGAATACGTCCGGTCATTAGCTTCCTATATCAGGGACAGTGGGGATTTCTTGGAAAAAATGCTTGATTTCCAATGGGAAGATGAATATTTACTCTTTACTCTGGATGTGACCTCCCTACATACGTCATTCAAACATAAAGACGGTCTTAGAGCCGTGCAATATTATCTTGCACGTAGGGGTCCGGAATATATTGAACACTCTAACATGTTAATCAATATGATAGAAAGCTGCCTAACTAGTAACATTTTTATGTTTCAAAATGCTTATTTTCAACAGGCAAGAGGGGTCGCCATGGGAGCCAGCTTCTCCCCCAGCTATGCATGTTTGCATATGGGCTGGTGGGAGGAGCTGGTCCTCATGAACGAGTATACAGAGACCATGACCAAAAATGTTAAAGTATGGTGGAGGTTCATTGATGACCTCTTCCTAATTTGGCATGGCACACGAACTGAAGCAGAAAGTTTTATTGCACAAATCAACAAAAACCAACTCAATCTAAACTTCAGTGCCTGTATAAGTGACAAATTTGTCAACTTTTTGGACATAGAAGTTTACATTGATGACAATAAGATTGAAACACGACTACATAGAAAACCAACAGCGGGTAATGCCATCTTACATGCCAGTAGTGCCCATCCTGGGCATCTTGTACAAAGTATACCATATGGTGAGCTATTGCGGCTGAAGCGAATTTGTAGCAATGACCAGGACCTACTTATGGCTCAGGGCGATTGCATAAGGAGATTCCGGGAGAGAGGGTATAGTAAGAAATGTTTGGAAACTGCACTCACTAAAAGCAATCAGGAATCAAGAGTAGCCCTCTTAAAAACCAAACACAAGGGTAGGGAGAAAAGTGACATATCTGACAAATTTAGATTTATCCTGAAATATAACCAACAAGAAGGTGCTGTACGAAAAATAATTAAGAAAAATTGGCATCTGATTAGACAAGACCCTGTTATTGGCCCCACAGTTCCAAAGCAACCAGCAATAACATACAGCAGGGGTAAATCTATGAAAGATGTTCTGGTCAAAAATGATCCATGTGGTGCTCCGACTAAAAGTACTTGGTTCTCCCAACGTTTGGGCTTCCATAGATGTAAAACTTGTAAAGCTTGCCAACATGGTATATCTATGACCAAATACAAGACCCCCTTCGGTGATAAGGAAATAATTATAGACAAGGTGTTAAATTGCAAAACTGACTTTGTAGTCTATGTGCTGGAGTGCCCTTGCAAATTGAAATATATAGGCAGTACCATCCTGCAAGGCCACAAAAGGGTGCTCCAGCACATACGAGCAATCAGGAATAATGATCCGGCATATCCAGTGGCTCGCCACTTTAATGAAAAACATAATGGCAACCCCAAGGAACTACAATACTATCTTATAGATTCCATTCCAATGAACAAGAGAGGTGGTGATCGGGAGAAGGCACTCCGCAAGTTGGAGATGTACTATATTCTAAACCTCGACACTAAACACCCCAAAGGGCTGAATGCCACTGAAGAATTGCATGCCTCCCTGCACATTTAAAATACTTGGGATCCTGTTTTAACATATGAATGTACTCCAATTTTGCACCTTGAAAGATATCATGGAATTACAAAGTCACTTTATGCCCTTATGGATGACCCAACCGGACTTGTTCTTATGTATTTATATATTTATATATTTGTAAGGAACTTCTTTTATATAAAGGAGTTTTTTTATATATTTATATATATTTATAGACTTACCAGGTTTTATCCTCTATATTCAACTAGCTCCTTTTCTTCCATTTCAAAAAATAGTTCTAATTAATAGTTCTAAAAAACAGATGTCTTATAATCACACTAATATATAGCCAAGCTGCTCAAACAGACATCGTATATAGATGCTTTTTTATATTTTTTATTCGGTTTTTTATGCACAGTTAATACTAATCACTTTTAACACAATTTTATTATAGGTATAATGGGGAACAGATAATATGAGTAAATATAGGAAAAATATTGCTGCCAGATAATATTAATCGGGTGCTTACACAACTACTTTCTGATTGAGTAAACAGACAGGGATTTAAAAAAAAAAAAAAAAAGTTGTCAGGTATTAAAACCAAGATTCTAAATCAACATTATAAAGACCAATCTGTTTAGGTTTTACAGGGCAGCAGATATATATGTGTATATTATTTTATTTATATCTTTTAGGTATTTATATATTTATAAATTAAATTGTTTATATATTCATATATATATTTGCATGACCAACGGCCGCTGCAAAACTTGCATTTATGCAGAAATTTATGTGAATGATGCTTTACATTCTGTTTACATTATGTCTACTTTTATAAAAGATAGCAATCAAATGTTGACAACTATGGTCCTTGTAAATCGTTAGGAAGTCAAGCAATAATGTATTTTATCTGCTATCTATTTAAACTGCACTGTCACTTTAAGGTGTTAATCACAGGGTTGAGAGAAAAAAAAAAAAAAGACAAAAAAGTGAGTGATTGACATGTATTTAAATAAACTGTCATGGCCGATAGCGTGTCATGTGATCAAGTCCCCTGTGAGGGACGAAACGCGTCATGGCTTCTGCACTTCTGTGGGAGTTTGAATAAACTGCAGTTGACGAACCACGGTGGTCCGCGCCCCCTTTCTTGTTGCCCTACGAGACTGGCAAAGTGAGAAGGATTCTACTTGGATATATATATATATATATATATATATATATATATATATATATATATATATATATATATATATATATATATATATATATATATATATCTATCTGGTAGCCAGTAGATAGTTATAGTTAGGACCTATTTTCCATAGGAAATTCACAACATTCTATTTCCAATAACTTTGGCGCCGGTTGACGAATCTTCGCGAAATTTTCAAAACTTGTGGGCGCTCCGGTCCGCTCCTATCCTGAAAGTTTCGGGGTGATTCGGCAAGCGGGGGCCGAGAAAAAAGGGGGTCCCAAAACGTGTTTTCTCCATGTTAATTCCCTTAGGAAATTTTAGACACGGCTACAGCCCGAACTGCTGAACGCAATTACACCAAATTTGGCAAAAAGGTAGCGCTTGGTTCAGAAAGCGACCTTTTTTTTAAATGGTGTAAATCCGTTCAGTAGTTGCGGAGAACTTCAAAAAATAAGAGTCAAAAAATCAATTTCCCATAGGAAACTTTATGCAAGGCTACAGCCCGAACTGCTGAATGGAATTACACCAAATTTGGCAAAGAGGTAGTTCTTGGTTCAGAAAGAACCCTTTTTGTTAAATGGTGTAAATCCGTTCAGTAGTTGCTGAGAAAATCAAAAGTAAAAACACATATATATCTATGGCCGCGGAGGATCCGCGCACCCTACAGATTAGGATCCGCGCACCCTGCCGATCACGAGCTGCATTGTAATTGGTTGTGAACACTCTAAACCAGGAACTGTTGGTAGCCATCTTGTGCCTCGGTAGAAGCGAGGCACAAGATGGCAGTAAAATGAAGGCGTAAAGAAGAAGAGGGTGCAGGGTTGAAACACCCTGACCCCGTAGGTCTGCTTAGGGGGTCCTAAAAGGATTTCTAGGGCTAAAAAAGCATTTTTTTTTTAAACGCCGCGATACGCGTAGGGTGCGCTGGATCCAGCCGCGAAAATGAAAAAATGGAAGCGCGGGCTCCCGCGCTTCGTTTAATTAAAGCCCCCGGGTGGGCCAGGTCCCGGGGGCATGTGAAAAAAAAGTGTGGGGGGGCCTAATCCCCCCCACACTGCCCCGGGGACCACCTCTCCCCGGGGCAAAGTATGAATATTTGTGGGGGCACACGGGCCCCCCCGCAGCCCGGGGACCGCCACCCCCCGGGGCTTTTAAAAAAAAAATTAATTTAACCTGTGTGGGTGGGCTCGAGCCCCCCACACGCCCCGGGGACCGCCACCTCCCCGGGGCACTAAATATTCAAAATAGGGGGTCCGTTATGGACCCCAAAGCCCCGGGACCAGCACCCCCGGGGCTTTACATTAAGTGGGAGGGGGACACGCGGCCCCCTCCTGGAGCCAATGATGGCCCTGGGGACCACCACCCCCAGGGCCGGCTCCTGCAGTGTCTCGGGTGCCCACCCCGGGACACTGCTGTTTGCTATGGCAGGGCGGGAGCCTTGCGGCTCCCGCCCTGCCATAGCAAACTTGGTTTGGATTTTGAGAGAGAGCAGGAAACCTGCCTCTCTTTCAAAATGCAAACCAGATTGCTTTTCCACACGGGGAGCTGCATGTTAGCAGCTCCCCATGTGGAAAGCAATGCCGGCTCCCGAAGGACGCGGGAGCCGGCAGGACCGTGGGGGCATTGGGGCTCCCCCCACGGTCTCCATCATTATGTATAGGCCCCGGGGGATGGGGTCCCCTGGGAGAATATAAATTAGTGGTAGGAGCTCAAAAAAGTTTTACAGAAAAATTTGGAGTCGCAGCGCTCAGCGCGGCCCCCTGGTGTGAACGCGTTGGGTGCGCGACTCCCAGCGCGGCCCCCTGGTGTGAACGCGTTGGGTGCGCGACTCCAAAAAAAAAGCAAAAAAAAAATAATAATATACATTTATTAAAACAAAATATAAAACAAAAAAAAAAGAATATTTCAGTTACAATATTTTTTAAAACATTTTTTTTCCATTTATATTAAAAATATATAATGTAATTTAAAAAATAAAATATGTAAAAATAAACAGTTAAAGATCTGTAGAAAATCAGTATCAAAAAAATACATATAACTATTATTACATTTAAAAATAAACATTTAAAAAACCTTCGAAATTCACCGAAAAAACCACAGGTTTCAAACACCTTATAGTTAGAAATTAGCATTTAAAAACCTTTGAAATTCACTGAAAAAACCATAGGTTTCAGGCACGTTATAGTTAGAAATTAGCATTTAAAAACCTTAGAAATTCACTGAAAAAACCATAGGTTTTAGGGACAGTTATAGTTAGTTGGACATTTCACTCGTACCATAGAAATTCCCCGTTATAGTTAGTTCAGCTAACTATAACTCGCGCCCGCAATGCACTGCTGATGACGTCACATATTACATCACTCATGACATGGTCAGTGACATCACTGATGACATCACTGATGACATCTCAAATGACATCACTGATGACATCACTGATGACATCATCCATGTGATAATTTGATGCATCTTCTCACACCCTAATATAACTTTTGATACACCCACTCTAAATTACAGACTGCCATTGTCAAAACCATACACACTCCAACACCAATAACTACATACACACTCACTGATTCTTAGGTCTACACACACATCCACTCACTCACCCGTACAGTCACTCATACTTACGGTCACTCAGTACAGGACTATCATATGCACTCATACACCTATATAGACACTCACACACCGTCACTCATCCATAGAGGTACTCACACACCTAGTCAGTCATGCAAATAATTAATCACACTGCCATTTAGTCACCTATATAGTTATACACACACCAGCTCACTTACTCATACAAATACTAGCACATTCTTACGCTCTTATACAATCACTGATACAAGTACACAGTCATCCATACAGCCACTCTCACAATCACACACTCTCACTTATAGCCATTTATATACTCCAACACACATATATACTGCCTTTCACATATGTAGTTACTCACACATGTACCACTGAGATATACATTCACTCACTAACACACCCATACACACACTCACCCACCCATACAGTCCATCACAGATGCACTCTTGAAACCATGCACCCAGTGAATCACCCACTCACACATCTATGCACAGAGTCACACACACCCCACCCACACAAACATTCAGGCACCCATACAGATACTCAGACAACCAATCAATAACCCATGTAGACACTCATGTAGCTATTCACAAACCCATGCAGCCGCTTACACACCAACAGACAGACGGATACAGACATTCACACAGTTTAGTCACTAACCCATGCATTCAGTAAGATACGTTTAATCACTCACTTATAGAGTCAGTCACGCACCTACTAAATCATCCATTCAGACACTTATACACCCACTCATTCTTCAATACGCCTTTCCCTATATATATTAAACATATTTAAACTTTACAGAAACACACAGTCACTGGATGATGTCATCAGTGATGTCATTTGAGATGTCATCAGTGATGTCATCAGTGATGTCACTGACCATGTCATGAGTGATGTAATATGTGACGTCATCAGCAGTGCATTGCGGGGTGTGAGTTATAGTTAGCTGAATTAACTATAACGGGGAATTTCTATGGTTTTGTACGAGTGAAATGTCCAACTAACTATAACTGTCCCTAAAACCTATGGTTTTTTCAGTGAATTTCTAAGGTTTTTTAAATGCTAATTTCTAACTATAACGTGCCTGAAACCTATGGTTTTTTCAGTGAATATATATGTGGAGAGTTGCACCATTTCCTAGATTACGAGGGAAAGGCTGTGAGTTGGAACTGTGCCTAACTCGGTTTGCAGCACTTCAGAAGAGGAAAATATAAAAGTGCTCAGTGCCATGGCCCACTGGAAGTAACATAATATATTTTAATATCATTTACGAAGCAGAGCCCACTGAGGGAAAAAAACATACTCCGTATGGAACCACAAGTCCCAGCCTGCATTGAAGAAATCCTGCATATCGCAAGGCCCACTGGGGGTATTTAAATGAGGCAGGCTGAAACGGAGCCATCTGCCGAGTATTTGAATAATGATCCATGACTAAGAGGCAGGAGCCTCGAAACGCGTCGGACTGAAATTCAACATGAACACTGAAGCCCGTTTTCCTTGCTAAATAAACCGAGAGGTTTCTTTTGAAGTCGAGTGCACTCTCATTGCTTTGGGCACTTTGGTGGAAAACATATATATATATATATATACACACATACATACATACATACACACTTACCATAAATATACTTACCTTTCCTTGTTAGGGCATGCATTGTAAAGGTATATTCGTGGGAGAGGCATGCGTGGTAAAGGCAATGCAAGATAAAGGCATTGCATGGTGAATGATACATGGTAAAGGCATGCCATTGTAAACACTGCGTTGTAAAGGCTGTATCCCATGCAGGCACCTACAGCCCTTGCGGTGCAGTTGGGGCAACAAACCTGTCAGGGGGCCCAGCCTTTTGAGTGGCCCCCCATTCAGCCAAAGGCCCATGAATATATTTAAGATATGTTTATGAAATCGGGTTACTAGTTGGGGGGTGAAACCCTACTCAAGTAGCAACTACAATTCTTGTCAGGGTGAAACCCAAGCAACCCCCAAATTAACATGTGCTTAACCCTCCTATAGCTTGGCACAAAAGCAGTCAGGCTTAACTTAGAAGTATTGTGCAAAGTATTTATGCAGCACTTCAAACAGTAGTAAAGTAAAAACACAACACAAGAACCAACCTACACCAATTTTGAAATATAGAGTTAAATTTAATACATTATTTGAGACCAAAATAACAAAAATCCAATCAGTAGAACTGGTGATATTTAATGTCAAAGATTTAAGGTCAGAATAGCACCAAATAGCAAAAAGTGCCACTTGCGGTTATATACTCCTGCGAGATCGAGTATAAGTCACAAGTGCAGGCCGACTGCAATGGAGTGTGGGCCAGCTACAGGGACCAGGTTAGTCCAGCTGAAAAAGTTACCTTCGAAAGTCCAGCGCAAAGAGTTCCATTTCTGGTGGAGGGGGCTGCGAGGATGAGGGAAAGTGCTGCGGATGGTCGGCAATGTAGCATGAAGAGCTGGCTGGGTGTTGTGGGTAGTCATTGCTGTAGCACACAGGTCCTGTCAGGCATCGCCGATGGTTGTTGCTGTTGATTCTTGTTGGCGGTCATTGTGGACTGTTTATGCTATAGCACAAAGTGCAGATCTTGAGTTGCTGGTTGTCGTTAGCGGTCACTGTTGCATGAAGAGTCGGGTTCACCGGAGCTTCATGATGGCGATCAGAGAGGGCGGGACAGGCCCATTCGCGTTCCAAAGAGCCCAAAACTTGAGGATGTTTCCTTTTCTTGAAGGGGAAGCTCAATTGATACCACACCAAGGGTCCAGGGCCTGAGGGGAACTTCTTGGGGATCAGGAACCCACTTTAGCAGAGGCCAGCAGGGCTCAGGCAGGTCCAGTTGCAGCAAAACCAAAGGGGATGATGGACGGAGTGTTGAACATTGCAAGCACTCACCCCCAGTCAACCGATCTGGGTTTAATCCATCATCATTCTTTAGCTCACTCCGCCACCCCAGTTCAGACATGGCCATATGCAAATCAGTCTGACCCTGTGCCTCATGGGAACAGTCCAGCCCGAACTGCCAAGCCATGTCTTCCCTGGACCAGAAACAAGCATCCTGGGACCGGTTTCTGGCTTTCAGCCGTCATCAGCCAGGCTATCTTGAATCCAGTGGCAAAGTGAGCAAGGGACCCACGTCTGGGCATACCCTGCCAACTTAGGGCGAACATAGCAAAACCAAAGGGGATGATGGACGGAGTGTTGAACATTGCAAGCACTCACCCCCAGTCAACCGATCTGGGTTTAATCCATCATCATTCTTTAGCTCACTCCGCCACCCCAGTTCAGACATGGCCATATGCAAATCAGTCTGACCCTGTGCCTCATGGGAACAGTCCAGCCCGAACTGCCAAGCCATGTCTTCCCTGGACCGGAAACAAGCATCCTGTGACCGGTTTCTGGCTTACAGCCCTCATCAGCCATGCTATCTTGAATCCAGTGGCAAAGTGAGCAAGGGACCCACGTCTGGGCATACCCTGCCAACTTAGGGCGAACATAGCAAAACCAAAGGGGATGATGGACGGAGTGTTGAACATTGCAAGCACTCACCCCCAGTCAACCGATCTGGGTTTAATCCATCATCATTCTTTAGCTCACTCCGCCACCCCAGTTCAGACATGGCCATATGCAAATCAGTCTGACCCTGTGCCTCATGGGAACAGTCCAGCCCGAACTGCCAAGCCATGTCTTCCCTGGACCGTAAACAAGCATCCTGGGACCGGTTTCTGGCTTACAGCCGTCATCAGCCAGGCTATCTTGAATAAAGTGGCAAAGTGAGCAAGGGACCCACGTCTGGGCATACCCTGCCAACTTAGGGCGAACATAGCAAAACCAAAGGGGATGATGGACGGAGTGTTGAGGTCCAGTTGCAGGTCAACTGGGCAGATGTAGGGAGGGCTCTGGAGCTTGTTATATCCCTGTAGCTCAGAACAGGAGGTCAGTCAGACCCTTGGGATGAATGGTGCAGGTCAAGTCTTCCTTCTCAGCAAGCAGGGCAGCAGGCAGCAGGGCAGAAGAATAGTAGGGCCACAGAGTAGCAGCCCTTCTGGCAGTAGAGCAGCACAGCAGTCCTTCTTCTCTAGTATTCACAGGTCCATAGGGGTACTATAGAGGTGGGTCTGAGGGTCCAACATTTATACTTGCTGTACGTGGTGTCAGCTTTGAAGTAGGAGAATGTTCTGGAAGTTTCCGCCCTCACAGCTGTTTGGAATTTCCTGCCTCCCTGCCCTGGCCCCAGCTTGTCTGGGGAAACAAATGGCTAGTGTCAAACCCTTTGTGAGTGTGCTAGGGCATATCCTTTGTGATGTGAAAGAGTGGTAGGTGAAAGCTCCTCCTCCTCGCCAACTCAGAGTTGGCCCATCCTGCCAACACTGATTTCCCTTTTGTCTCACTGTCTGGAAGCAATACACAGAGACCAACTGCCAGCTACATCTAGTCATGTGCCCCAGGATATAGGCTGCAGCACTCAAATGATTAGGACAAGAAAATGCGGCGTCTATATCAGGGTCATGGTACAATTTCTAAACAGATTGGAAAATCAAGGATGCATAGGACAGACTAATTCCCTTATTTAGTGAAGATGGATATTCATACATTGATTACCAGGATATTTTTGCATGTCTGATTTATATGTCTTATGTTGTCAATGTATGTTTGATGATTTTTCTGTTGTTGTTTCTGTACCCTCATTTTCATGTTCTTTGAAATATAAATGTTATGATCTTTTTTTATACACCCGGTTGTTGTAATTTATTTGCTGATCGACTTTGTTGAAACTGAGTTGAGCTATTCTATTGGGTGCCATTAGATGTCACATAATTTAAGATAAAGGTACTCAAAACAATATTTTTTTGAATGAGTCCCTTGTAGGCACTTTTAATGACTTTATCACCCAAGCCCACAAGGGTTGATTGGGTTGTCCATTTCCTTGTAACATTCTAAAAGTGGCATTTTCAGAGTTTTGACTTACAATCCGACTTTACCCACTCATTAAATGTAATAAGGTGACCCACTGTTATCCTATGGGAGAGGTAGGACATGCAGTAGTGAAAAATGAATGTAAAAGTTTTTCACTACCAAGACATGTAAAACTTAAAAGTACATGTCCAATTTTTTAAATACACTGCACAATGCCCTATGGGCTGTTCAGAGCCTACCCTAAGGCTAACATATATATTAAGAAGGAAGGTTTGGGCCTGGCAAAAGGGTTTATTTTGCCAAGTCAAAATGGCAGATTAAATCTTCCTATCCAGACTGCAATGGCAGGCCTGAAACATCTTTGAAATGGCTACTTAAATGGGTGCCACAATCAGTGCTGCAGGCCCACAAGTAGCATTTAATTTATAGGCCTTGTGTACATGCATTACCACTTTACTAGGAACTTCTAAGCAAAATTAAATGTGCCAATTGGGTGTAAGCCAATATTACCATGTTTTATGGAGTGAGCACACACTTTAGCACAAGTTAGCCGTGGTAAAGTGCACAGAGTCTTAAGGACAACAAAAACAAGATCAGCAAAAGGGTAAGGCAAAACGTTTAGGAGAAGACCATCCTAAGGCTGACAGCTCTCATAATACTGCAGACTCAGGGGGCTCTTATCACATTCTGCATGGGGACCACATTATTTTGCATTATGTCACTGTATCTATTTAGAGTGGAAGTGCTGAATGCAGGTCCATTGATGATGATTTCCATTTCGCTTTTCTAAATATAATTTTATCTTATGTGGATGTCCTGAAAATCTAGCATAGAGCTCCGACGCCTTTACTGAACATCCCTAAAGGCCTTTCACTTTCAACCCAAAACATGAACATGAATGGTTGGAAGATTCATCTTCTCAGCATACTTCATTAACTTCTTGTTATAACTTCAGTAATCAATGACACACTTTTACCCGGCAAAAACCTAATAAAGCCGCCTGGCTGCTTTACCAATTTTATTCTGGATGTTCAGGACATTTGCTTATTACTCAGCATTTTATGATGCTGAGCTTCTTTCAATACCTGTGACCGATGAACCAATAAGAGGATAATGGTTTAAAGATGGTGTGGGCTATATCTGATATGGCCATTTACTGTTTGAGGAGGAAGGAGATATGGGATAATTTAGCCCCTGCTGTACTTAATAAGGATATTGTGTTACCAAGGAGTTCTGCTATCATATAGAGGAATGAAGCTGGAGTTCCTGTTCCTTTATAAGGTAATGGAACTCTGAGGTGACTTGCTATGTCTTTTTAATGTACGATGGACGGTATTTTATTCCTTATAATACATGCTCTCACAAACCACTTAAATTCTTTGGGGCCTATGCACAAACCACATTTTGTAGTAGTACTACTAATATACTACAAAATGCTATTCAGTAACATATGTGCAGAGATCTCCCCCTCCAGCTCTCCTATCTCTTATATGCGGAGATCTCCACCACGAGTGCAGAGATCCCACTCATGTATGCATACTTTTTGGTAGTAAATGTGAGATGGACGGGGGAAGTGTCTTGGAAATGGGAATACTTACTATTAAATTTAAGTGGTTTATGGAGCAGTAAGGAGGGGTTTAGGGAGGGATAGGAAGGGGTTTAAGGAGGGACATGGACCCATCCACACAAGAATAGCACGTGTCCATTCATAAACAGCACTTCTAAAGTTACTACAGCCAAAAAGGACCCATAAAAGTTGTAAATGAAGTCTAGCTCACACCTGGTATAGGTCCAGCACCACACACGGCTACCCACTGGTACTGCAACACTTTCCCATCGAAAATAATTGAGGCAGTGACTTCAAATAACACGCCATAGGAAAAATATACAAAATTAAGAGCCGCATTTACAAGGAATTACGCAGCGCAGTGCCACAAGCCATTTGGCTGCACTGGGATGCATCATATCTACAATGATATGATGGATCCCATTGCTCTCCCCTGTGCTGGTGCACAATTTGCTGCCATGCGCCGATGCAGGCACCCTTGCACCATAGTGCAAGGGTGCCTGTGTTGAGCCGAATGATTGTTTATGTGCAGGAAGGTGTCCCTTCCTGCACATAAACAATCTGAAACTGTGTTTTGAAACTTCTATGTGTGCTGCTTAATGCAGCACACATAGAAGTTGAAAAACTGCTTTTTTCAATAATTGTTTATGTGCAGGAAGGGACACCTTCCTGCACATAAACTATCTCAAGCTGTGATTTCCTTGTTCTATGCAAGAGGAAAAAAACAAGGAGAAATTATAACATTTCTCCTCGTCATGCCTCCCTAAGCCTCCCATGAGGAAGCATAGCATTCTGACGCATTTCCAGGTTTACGATGTCTCGTAAATCTGGAAATGTGGCAGAAGCGGAACACCCACAACAACACCCATGGCACGCCCCTTTCCCGCAAAGTGTTGCGTGTAAAGAGGCCATATTTACAAGGACACGAAAAGCCATGCAGGGTGGCTTTACGTGTCCTTGCAAATATGGGGCAGCAGGTTGCGCTGCCAGTGCATCACAAAAAGTAATGCACCGGCGGCACAAGGGGCTTGTAAAAAAGCCCCAAAGTATTTAAGCTTTTGAAAAATATATATATACATTTAATTTAATGTTAAAAAATGTAATATAAATAAAAAATATATTTTATTATATTACAAAATATTTTAATAACCATTTTAAGTTAAAAGTACATGCAGTTTTATTATTTTGTTTAAAAATAATTAGATTAATTTAAATTCATTCTCTACATAGCTTTAAGTAATTTTGAATACATAATAAATAAGTAAAATATTTTAGCTGAGGTGAGATTTTTTTAATAAACCTCTAACAAAATAATTTTAACTTTAGGTAATATATTTATATAATTATTTCTTTATTTCAAAATTAAGTTAATAGGACTGTAGCATATTTTTTTATTTTTTTCTATATTTAAAATAAAAATATAAAATGTATTTAAAATCATATTATGCATAAAATTATTTTTCCTAAATCTTGTAAAGTTTAATGAATGCTTTAAAATTTCCCTATACTTTACCATAGGGAGATCTCAGACCTGCTGGCAAAGATCTCTGCCTATGTGTGAAAAGTAACTAGTAGTAACTTTACACTTGTAAAGTTGGCTACACTTCCTGTTTTGGGGTGGAGAGATGTAAGTCTACACTTTGTAGTAAACTTACACTCATACATGGTGAATAGATAAAAGTGGTACATTTACTGCAAAGTGTAAGAGTAAATTTACAGATGTAGATTTATCCACATGCAAATTTTCCTTTGTCAATAGACCGCTTTGTGTCTTGCTGATTCATAAAAAAGAGATAGGATGTTTGCAGACATGAAGGCTAAAAGTAGAAAATGCAGTTTGAAATTAAACCCACCAAAAGCAGCTAGTAATATGTTGAAAAAAGATGTTAGAATCAGTTTAATGTAAATAATGTTGCAGCCCAAAATGTGCAGAAACATGCAGAGACTGTATTTATCTTTTAATGTTCTATAGCTTGAAAAAAGAAACAGTTTTTGCTGATCACTCTATATTTTACAAATCAGCTTAGAAGCCTTTTTACCTGCTGCTGGCCCTAGCACCAGGTATTATGACTTCAAAATTCCACTGTAATAAAATATTTTAGTTGAGCAGCAATGTCCTTTTCTTGTCCAGACATGTTGACGGGCGGCCAGATGTCACCACTGAACACCATAGGTTTTTCACGATTGGTTATTTGATAGGTGGCTCAATGTTAAGATTGAAAACAAACTGTTAAGATTGAAAACAAACTGTATTCGACATTGGTTATTTCAATTCTTGCCTGAATCATTTTCAGTTTAAATATAACCAGGACTTAAATGGTTAAAAAACAGGTTTACTTATTTTACCTTCTAGTGCATTTATTATTAAAACTATCAGCAAATAACTGTGACTGTTTCTGGTGACTTTTACACAGGTTTAAAAAGGAGAATATCCTGCTGACATTTGTTGAGATGTGATGCCTGTCAGTCTTTGGTTAACTCTTCGGGATCTGAATTGCAACATGTAGAAAGATTAATCGTTATTCAATGATTGTTTTTCCCTTGGTCAGTCAGTCCTGAGGAGTCTGCCACCAGCGCTGCTGAATGCCAGGGTTTCGGAATACCAAGGCAGGCATGCCACCCTACAATTCCTGTCTATTCATTTCACTACCATTTTTTGCATATTTTTATTGAGAAGTACATAGCAATATCTAAACAATACATCAAAAAAGAGAATTAAACAATAAATCAAATTATGGCCACACAATAAATTATTATAAAATGTTAACTTCTCAGATTTCTCTCTCTGGGTAATTATCTGATGATGAAAAATAATTTTTGTTGCCCAGAAATGATTGCTGGTGCCCATCAACTGTTACCAAGAAACACTGCCATTGATGACATTTGAAACCATACAGCTCTTATTGTAGCCCTTGCGAGGGAGATAGCATGTCAAGATGTGGCCACCACAAGTGAGCCACAAGTGAGTATTCAAGCTGAAAACTGTGGGGCATATTCTCAAGGAGCTATCGCCAAGCCAACGGCACTTTATCGCAGCCAAATCCGTGATAAAGTTATCACCCCATTCCCAAGCTGGTGATAACAGCCCATAACACCAGTTTACCTGTGATAGCAGTCGCAAAAAACATCGCCACAGAGGAGCCCGGCAACTAACGCTAATGATATGCAGAGTAGGCGTTCCCGTGCAAAAAGCTGCGACAACACCACTCCACAACATTCTCAACGACCAGCCAGATCGGCGATAAGATCACAAAACATGCGCTAAGGCGCGTTAGCAGCAGGAAACTAACACTGCTCACCTTCCGCCACCGGCGTGTCTCCAAGAGGGCCCACCACGATCCGGAGGGATCTCCAAGCCCGGTGCCCGCGACCATGGCACCCTCCACATCATGCAGCCCCGCGGGCCACCAGGTCACACACGTGACTCTGGGTCTTGATTACGCAATGGCAGAGACCACATCAGTGCACACGGCATCATCGCAGGCTGCACACCCGCTCAGCGCTTGAGGTGCCACTAACTCTGTGAAGCGCGATGCAACGCCACGTGGCGGGGGGCCACACTGCCCGCTGGCCCAGGCCTACACTGCGGCCCAGCAGGGCTCACACTAATCCTTACCAGTCCGGACCGCCAGGACGGCGCATCATCGCAGGCTGCACACCCGCTCAGCACTTTAGGTGCCCCTATCTCACTGCACCGCAAGACACTGTCCCGTGGTGGTGTGCCTGTGCCTGCCGCAGTGTATCCGGTGCCACCAAGTCTGTGCCCCGCTAGCCATGGACCCTTAATGATTGAGTCCCGTTGTGCGGATGCCATCATGTCACCCCCGGCACTGGGCAATGTGAGGTGGCAGGGCTCTAGGCCCTCATGCACACATGAGAACTACACGGAGACACCCAGTCAGAGAGAGTGGAAATGGCGTCCAGCACGTGCGCCAGGCCATTTTTATTGCCAGGGTCACATGTCCTGTGACGCCAGTGCTGGATGGGTGTGGTGTGGGTGTACACCAGCCGTGAGGGAGTGGCTGTGGCATGCTGACAACTAGACCTGTGAGCTGCAGATCCCCACAGTGAAGACCTAGGACATGTAGCGCTGTCGTCCCCCCCTGTGTGCGTAATCGGAGTGGGCTGTCCTGGCGTATGCCAGTCCAGCGTAAGGGTGCGAACAATGACCCCGGGGCTCTGGGCGTGGTTCCGTCCTGGGCTGGACAAGGAAGTGACTAATGGATGTGTCTCCGTTGTAGTGTCGGCGCCACCTGGACCGGAATCGGCAATCTGTCACCCTGTGACAATAGTCCCACAACTAGGCAACATGGACGCAAGGGGGAATCACTGACCCTACATTCATCCATACTTCCACATTTGAAAGATCATAGACATGACACATCTGTGTGGATATGAATGTTTATTACACATTCAAGGGAGTGTTGCAGCTGGAGCAGTACAGGGCCATGCCAACCCCACTTCACATTGTCGGCCCGTGGAGGGCCAGCCAGAGTCCTTCAGGGAATGACAGGTACATCAGGAGAGGAGGACTTCAGTCCGCAGTCTGATAGCTGTGTCATTGGTGACCAAACAGAATATGGCAGTCCATGTCGAGGTCCGAGGTGAGTGTCGCAGAGTGCATCGGGAGACAGTGGAAGGTGATGATGCAGAGGGCAAAACCAAGCAGAAACAGGCCACATGGCGGAGATGAATGCTACTGCGTCCTCCTGACCACGAGGGTGGGTTCATCCGCATCTTCGTCCTCTGCTGTTGCATGTGCCTCACATGTGGGTGGTGGTGTACTGTCCCCAGCACTGTGTGGCACAGACACATCAGGGGCCGGAGATGTGGATGGGGTGGTAGCAGCAGCATGCATCAGTGCCAGGCCTTGTGGCAGCAATGCCATGAGGAAAGTCTTTAGGGCATTGAGGGACCCAGCTACCTCTCGCTGGTGTGCAGCCGTGGCAGCCACTCTTTCCACCTGCGTCCGCTCCATGTTTTCCATGATCCTCCGCATGTGTCCCAACTCCCGGGCGAGATCGCTGGAGGAACTCTGACTAGACAGTTGTTCTTGTCGCAGAGTCAGGACTCTGGCGATGTCAGCCATGGTCTGTTGGAGGGCATGGAGTGGACTGTGGGCATCCGTTAGGGACTGTGAGTGGTCCCTGATGGGACTTAGACACCCACGTATGGAGTCTAGTTTGGCTGCCATGCGGTCGAACCCCACCTGCACCTGTTCAGCCAGCTTCTCCTGGCACCCCAACACATGGCGTTGGAAGGCCATGTGTTCGTCGTGGGGGTCCTGGGAGGCAGCCGTGGTGGTGGGTGCTGCCTGCTGTGTGTACTGTGCAGGGGGGGGACTCCTCATGGCAGCTGGGTTGCCCTGATCCTGGAAGTGGGCTGCGGAGGCTCTCCACGAGCTGTTCGAGGGCGTCTGAGTCGAAGGTGTGGTGGTCCTCTTCGTCATCAGAGAAGAGTGGTTCGGACTGCTCTGCAGGAGGTGTTGGATTTCCCCCTGCAATGTGAAGGGGAGATGCAATTTGACATTGTGTACACATGTATGTTCACGCATTGTACATGTCTGCATTCAGACTGCATGACAGTGTACATTGTGACTGTTTGGGGGGAACTGCCTATTTGATGCGGGACAGTGGACATTCCGACTACATCACGGATGTGAGTTTGTACTTGTACATTGTCACCTCACATTTCCCTCCAGTGCCATATGTGATTGGCCAGTTTCTACGCACATGCGGCACCTGTTGTGTCCTCTGTTCTGTTGTGGACGTGTTGCGGTTTGTTCCACCTCGTTGTCAATGTTGATGTGCTCTGCATGTTATGTGTGTGTGCCGCATTTTGGGTGAGTCGCCCTGCAGCTCTGATTTAGCTGCCCTCCTCCCTTCCATGCAGTGTGCCTCTGGGTTCTGTGCTTCTGCAGTGCTGAGATGTTGCATACCTGTGTGCATTGGTCTCTTGGTGGGAGTTGTGGGTCTGGTGCATGTTTTGTCCGCAGATGTGCTATGCTTAATTGTGCATGTGCGCCATTGTGCCCATCTCCCCCCGTCCCCCCAGTCCCTGGTGGTTACTCACCCTGTTGCTGTTGTGTCCGGTCATGTTGAGCAGTGTCCGGTCCCCCGACTCCTGCCACCGTCTCCCCACTGATGACTGTGGACACCATTTCCTCCATCTCGTCCAGCTCCTCCTGTGGCGCAGGACTCCCACATCCAGTCTGCATTGCTGCCTTCCGGTTGTTTGCGAGTTTCAGCTTGGTTTTGCGCTTCACATCATTCCAGCGCCTCTTGACCTCGTCCATTGTCCGCTTCAGCACTCCGACTGCATTCACCTTGTCCACGATGGTCTGCCATATTCCATTTTTAGTTGCCAGTGACACAGTGGAGGTGACGAACAGTGATTGATGGTGTTCTATCACCTCAGTTATCAGGATCCTGTTTTCCAGTGGACTGAACTTCGTCTTCCTCTTCTTCTTGTCCTTGCCCTTCCCTGACCCCGAGGTCCCAGGCTGGTCCTCCGTGGGGCTTGTGGGGTTCTGGTTGTCCTCTGTACTTGCCACGGCTGCCTCCATTGTGCTTCGCTGTTGTTTGGCTTTTGTTGGTATGTTTTTTTCTACTTTTATGGTGCATTTTCCCGCATGACGCGTGGGAATTGCAGGCCTGTGGCTGGTTTTCGTAGATTTTTGTATCGCGATTGGCGTCATCGCTACTATTTTCGCGTTGGGGTTTCGCGTTTTTGCGGCGTCGCGTTGTTTCTAACGCGTTCATTTGACGCGTTGTCCTGTGACTATCGCATGGTACCGCCGTGTTGTGAATACCACGTTAACACGGAGTTGTTTTCCCGCGATGGACTGCGATGTGTAGGGTTGTGTTAAGCTACACTTGCTGTAGTTATCACACGTTCTTGAGAATATGCCCCTAAGAGTAGTGCAATTAATACAGTTTCCTTTTTGGGAATACATATCTTTAGTACACAGGCTAAATACTATGGTTCACCTGAAATTGCTCGTAAAGCACAGGACTTGCACACCACTAGAACGAGTGGTAAATCATCATTAGAAGAGGGTTAAGATAGCAGGCAAAGGGTCGTAGAATTACCATGGTTTAGCGATGGATTAGCTAACATCAGAAATATATAAGTTGTGAAGACACAAATGACTTCATCCCGAAGGCAGCAGTTTTTGAGTGAGGTACACCTACTCATTAAAATACCAGTAAAGCACCTTGCAGTTTTTGCCTGGTGCAGTTTGACCTCCTCATTCTGAGGTCTCCTTGTTGGAATTGAGGGATATTGTGGTAATATAGCATATTTGTTCTGCATTTTGAGTAGCAAAGCTCGGAATTGTGTGTTTTTTCCACCACAAAAGATGGCAGGTAAAATATGTTAGTGTGAAATTTGATGTGTAATGTCAAATGATGCACAAAGACTTGTTTACACCTGATTTGACATTTGAAGCTCCCTTGTATTGGCAGCCTGAGTCTTACGTTATTGCCATTTAATACTTGGTTAGAACTGGCATCACCTATGGAGTGACCATTCCTCCTGATCACATGACAACTTGGCTTGGGATCTTTTTTGACAGCAGCCATCTTGGATTAGTCTGATATAAATACAAAGAACGTGGATTGTATCACATCAAGTGAACATTGGAGCGTTAATTTAATGATGTTGCTCTACAGTTTTGGTCTGGCTGATGTTTAAAATAGTTGAAGACCTGGTGCACCCTGTATCAGGCCTGGACAGACCATTCACCTTCTCTCACATTTCTCCAGTGGGCTCCAGGGTTGGGGTCTGCTTTCAAAGCTCGATTTACTGCCATGATCCAGCCAAGAAAGCTCCCATGGCCTCATTTATTGCTCAGCTTCCTGCATTTTGGGACTGGTTAGAACATTTTTGCTAGGGCTCATTTTGGTTCCTAGTTTGGCCCTGAGTGGTATTTTACCACTTTAGAGGTTGGTAGGTGGTTGTCACTGAAACGTTAAGGGAATGTGTTTCCTTTGTCTGGAAATGTAGCAGTATTTGTTGACATCTTAAAAGAAATTACAGAGAGATAAGCATAACACAATTACACAACACAAAGCAAAAAAACACTGAACAAACATAACAGGGCACAACAAACAAATTGACAAAACAGAACACAAAACCTACAGCGCAACACAACAATAAAACAAATGATTTACAACTAGTGAGTGGAGCAATACCTGACATATTAATTTTGTACCTCCTCATTTTTTATTGATATATGTGCAAAAGCAAAAGGGGATTAACCACCACACTCTCCATTCAATGGCATCTTGAAAATTGCTGCCGTTATTGAGTCAACTGTAAATTACAAATTTATGCTAAGCACACTGTTCAAAGGGAGTATACAAGCCCTTAAATTTAGTCCATTACATATACATATTTACTGCACATGAAGACAAACATCATAAACCATTGTTTATTGAGTTCATATATAATTGTTTGTAGCTGATGAGTTGTTTTCAAAATTAACTTCTCCAGAGCTACAGTCAGAAAATTCATACAAGGAATAAATAATAAATCAGATTAAAAAACATTTACAGTTGAAAAAGAATGCGCTGACAAATGATGTTATCACTGAATATGTCAAAGTTAGTGCATGATTTTCCGCCATCATGAGCCGTCCAATTATTATAATTCTATATGTCATTATGGCAAAGCATAATAACACATATAATGAAAGAGTAATCAAGCACATTGCCTACTTATTTCAGATAAATCCATGTACCAACAGTTATTGCATTACTTATGTTAACCAATTGTGTCATCCCAGTATTTATATGTAGAGGTAAACATTTTTTACCATAAGATTATCAATACTGTACATATCTCATATGATGTCTACACATATGTTATCATGTTTAAATTATACTTATCCTTCACAAAAATCCTATGGCGGAAGGACAAATAATATAGGCTTACACAAATGTAGCATATGTAAGTATTCTTAGTATCCAGTTGTTATTAACTTTAACTTCAATTAGACCTAATAATGAACTTCATACATCGGTATCTAGAAAATGGTAGATAGATATATGTAACAACTACCTGTCTAATTAGAAGAAAATATTCTAGGCTCATCTGTACATGATATCTAACCAGAAGAATAACAGCTTATTCACCAACAATATGGTATCTGCTAGTGCTACTTATATTCCCAACAGATATTTGTACTTCAGGTATTCTAAAATGAAAAGAGATCATCCTAATCGATGCTAATTAAAGGTATCCATAGATGTAATGTCTCTATTTGTAACTCTAAAATCCTTCAGATTGAAGAAAATATTCAAGCAAATTCCATGAGTTGTAAAAAGCACACTCATGTGTTGCAACAACATCTTTGCATGTATGCTTTTAAATTATTACACCACCACTATTAAGAGGTGAGTATTCCATAATGTTTGCCGTATTAGCTAGTGTTATCATTGTTCTTATTGTCTGAAATGAATAAGAAGTAAAGACAAACATCAATACTCAAATTTTCATGACAGGCACCATATACACCTGTTTGATAATATGTACAATCATGTATATGGTGTGCACCATACTTGTTACCATTAGGATGTCTCTACTATCCATTCTATCAAAATATATAGCGAATCAAACATTTATGGTGTGCGCCATGTGGGAGCTGAAATGTCCCTACCAGAGTTTAGGTGATTTAGCATTGCTACATCAATCATTATTCAGAAACAGGTGCCTTAAGTACATATGTTAGGCTACTGGTTCAAAATTGTACAAGAATACAAGTATGCACATCGGAAGCTTACCAGCATATTGACATGCTGCGAGACTCCTTCAGACTTGTACTTCAGCATTTATCATAAGCACAATCTTCCCAAGCTCTTAAATCTACTCCTAGTGTCGTGAGACATACTTAGCAAGAAAAAACTGAAAAAAGACAGGGGGTGGTCACGAAGTTCTCCCGCCTTATTAGAGTGGACCATTGAGATGAGAAAATGGAGAAAAAGGAAACTTAAAACCTGATGAAAGAGCTCATTATAATATGGGAGCCAACTAATATATTAGTGCATCACCCATTGAAAATGTTGATTTAATTGTCAAAGTATTAAAAGAAGGAAAAAGTGTATTCTTCAATATGAAAAAATTTCGTCAATTGTCATATTATTGAAGGAAGGAGAGACTAACAACCCTTTTAAATGTCAAAGTTCATAGCTCCCTTTTATTTAATCAAATATTCTATCTGTTTACTGATTTATGATTGTTGCTGCTCAAGCAGTACAAGTGCAATTCTCCAATATATCCCTCAATACCAAACAAAGATTTCATCTCAAAACCACTAATGCTTATCCTTTTTGCTATATTTGATTTGTGGATAAGTACAGTAAAAATCTGGGAGACCACTTTCCAATCTGTGGCCTGTAAAAGCTCAGGGTATATGCCAACCCATATTATTATGCCAAAAGTATGTAATTGCCAGTCATTGTCTTAAACAACGACTCACACATCCCCTCATTTAATCATTATCTAAATTTTGTCACGGTAACTTGTTCTCTCGTAAACCATGTAGTTCCTAATATAACATGACATGTACAGGCAAGATACATATAAATGGATTCACATCCAATTATTAATAATGTAGATCACATTTTTTTTAACTTTCTGATGATAATCTATCTCATAAAAAATGGTACAACTCATTATCAGTATTGTGTCCATATTCCACCAATGTTAATTTATGTATCCACAATGCCTCAGCTTGTCTCCTTCACAGTTCTTTGTTTTGATCCCTCAAATTTGCTAAAACCAGAAAACAAAGTTGTTTGGGTGCATCTTCTGGTAATATAGTGTAAGGGGATATTTGATATTTCCATTGCAATTACCCCTGCATGCTCCTGGTACCTGTGTTTGAGTGGGGTAGTTGTGCTGCTAACATAAATTGTGTTGCATTCACAAGCTATTAAGTAGAATCCATGTGTGGTATTACAATTAATGAATTTTCTTATCTTGTATGTTCTTTTGACTTTATATTCAGTAACCCTATGTATCCCATATATACAAGTTACAAGTGCCATATTTGGAAAAACCACTAGGTTTAATCTGGCATCCAAGTACTGTCATTCATAGATTGTTTTCATCATGATATAACTGGGGAAAGGCATACTTCTGAGAGTCTAACCCCTTTGACAAACAACTTTCAGTTTACTGTAGATCACTCCTTTTAGGTTGGCCGATTTGTTCAATGAAGACCAGTGTTTTTTTCCAAACAGAATGAACGCTGTCACTCTGAACATTATGTTGAGTGATGAATGCTAGAAAAGTCTGTATCTTTTATGAGATTTTTCCAGGTAGTAGTGTGTCTTTTCTCTCAAAGTTTCTCACATTTTCCTCCACCATCTATAAGCATTTATCAGTGTACCTCCTTCTCTTTATTTCAGTTACACTCTTCTAATCATCAGCATCTTGGCTGTCTCTTTGGGGTACATCCAACTCTGAACTTGTCCATTCTCTACATATAACTGTAGGTCAAGATACTCAATACTCCTTTTGCTGTTTCCTAATATAGCCTTAGAGCCTGAAGTAGCGGGCTCTACCAGCCATTAAAAGCCCGCTCCAGCATTTAAAAAGGGGGTGGGCCTTTAATGGCCAGTAGATCCCACTACGGAGGGCTCTAAGGCTATTAGTACATTCTGCCCCTAGAGGGCAGAATGTTCTAATTTGTAAAACAAAGGCCTCACGGAGCCCGAAGGGGTTGAAATCCCCTTGGGCTCTGTGAGACGTTTATTCACAGCTGTTGCTGTGAGCAAACATTGGAATGTTGCTGCTCCGGGTTTCTACCAGCCATTATAAGCCCAGAGCACTCCATTTTCTTCAACTGAGCTCTCAACATTCCAGTGTTCTAATAAAATGTATCCAATGGCATTTTAAAAATGGAGGGATTCTTTCAGGCTACTATCAGTTCCAGTCCAGATGACAAGTATGTCATCTATAAACCTGTCCCAAAATAGGACATGCTCCACCCATTGTTTAGCGCCTTGGCTTCAGGCATGCTCCCTCTGAAACCATCCCACAAAGAGATTGGCACACGAGCGAGCAAACACAGAGCCCATGAAAGTCCCTTGCCTTTGTTTAAACCAAGTTCCAACATGCAAGAATTATTCTTTGTCAATATGGTTTTGACCATGCCCAGCACCATTTCTGTGTGGCATTAATAATTTGCTTCATGGTCTGATAGTGACGTAATGGCAGAAGCCTATAGTCAATCTTATGCACATGTACCAGCTGAGAGCATCAAAAGTTACAAGTTTTTGAGCCTGATTTATAAACTGCACTTTTGAATAAATGGACACTTTTGAGTAAGTTTGCTACTTTTCGTTATTCACAAATTTCACTTGTATAGTAACGAACACCTTTGCAGTAACATACAATTTTGTAGTAAGTTCAGTACTACACATGACCAACCACTAGTACTGCATCACACTCCCATAGAAAATAATGAGGTAGAGACATAAAATAAAACTCCATAGGAAATAATGTTAAATTAAATTATGTTATTTAAAATAGTAAAAAATATAAATAAATATAAATTAATGTTGAAGCATATTCACAAAATAAACTTTGTTTATTGAGATTTACATTGCTTCAGCAGTAATGTACCATCAGCAAGTCAACATTATCAGATGTGCAAGTAAAGGCATCCAATAATCAGGACAAAGTTTTGCACAACAACACATCAAAAATAACAAGGCAATCTTGGCAAACAGAGAGAGGTCAACAGGTGCATACAATCAAATCTCCTCAGCAATGTCAGTAGTGTCCAGCACCCAGCTCGCCCATGCTCTGGGCGTAGGGCCACCAGGCCCTCATTCATTCACCCACAAATAATATGTGCTTATTACTTAATCACAAATATAGGTTATTACATATTTTACAATTAAATAATAATTATGTACTAATTGTATATGTTTTTAACATTAATTTATTTTTATTTATATTTTTAACAATTTATAATAATTAAATTTAACATTATTACCCATGGGGTTTTATATAGTCCCTACCAACATTATTTCCTATGTGAGGGTGTTGAAGTACCAGCATTTGACCATCTCTAGCACTGGATTTAAAACAAAAGTGTATGTTACTACAAAGGTGTGGCTTGTGAATACCAAAAAGTATTAAACGTACTCAAAAGTGCAATCTTACTCAAAAGCGTGAGTTACCATTCTGAATCAGGCCCATATTTCTTTTTAATCTCTTTTCAAAACTCTATTTTAGTTAGAATATCCTTGCTATATTGTACAAAGGAAGACAAGTTACGCACAAGTGGTTGCAGGAATTTATCTTTATATTGCCTCATTTGTTCAGTTGGGGAACAATCTCTCAAAATGATTAGTCTTCCTGGTGGAAACTCACCTATTTTTTGCACCCTTGGTAAAATACATATGCAGGGATGCCTCGGTGAATACCCCTTCAGAACCTGATATTCCTGGTCTGATAACAGGCCATTCTCCTTCCGTTCAGCCAGTTGCATATTAATCTCTCGAGTCATTGAAGGAATTGGAGATAGAGCTCTACGTCTGGAAGTATTGAACATCCTGCAGTTGTCTTATGATTTCATTTTTTTGATCCACCTTATTCATGATCACAGAGTTTCCACCTTTGTCTGCTTCAGGTATTTCGATTTTGTCATTATTTCGTAAAGCCATAATCACCTTGTTATTTCTTTTGGAAATATTACATTTTCTAAATAATTCAGGATTGGTACCCTTGTGCCAATCCTGCAAATTCGCTGTAACTTTCCATAGATTTCCTCAATGTATTGATCTGCTGAAGCAAGGGTATAAATATTGTACTACGTTTAAACCCACTCTCTTGACTGGTACACTCTTCTGTCTCCAGATCATTCAAGACCCTTTCCATATTATTTTCAGGTTTAGCATCACTCAAAGACAGTAGGGCTTGTACTTCACTATCTTCTGATATCGACTGATTTGATGGTGTATGCTTATAGACTGCCAGGCCTATAATGGTTATGCAATTGATTGAAAAAACGTTTTATTACTGATTTTCTCGCAACCTTGTATAAGTACACATGCAAGCTGGAAAAGTTACAATGCTCAGATATACAAAATCCCAGGCCTTTGCTCTTGATCATCTTCTCTTCATCATTTCATGGTCTATTTGCAAATTAATTGTGGTAAGTCTTTTCAATGCAATCATTTATTGCCTCTTATTGGGTTCACCCCTTCTTGGTTTGGCCCTTCTTTGACTATAACTTGGTTTGTACTCCCACCTTTATGTTTTTGTTCCCTTCTCTGGATTCTCCTACTCTTTTTCAGTCTTTTTGAAGCTTATTTCCCATCCTGTGTCGCCTCACCTCCTCTAAAGACTAGGGGGCATATTAGCAAGACCCACGTTAAAATTATCGCCGTTTTAGCGGCAGGAAACTGCCGCTAAAACGGCGATAATGGAGCTTGCTAATATGCGTTATGGAATTCAATAGAAGCCCAGGTTAGATGTGCAGGACATCTAACCTGGGCTTCTATTGGAAATCCATAACGCATATTAGCAAGCCCATTATCGCTCGTTTTAGCGGCAGTTTCCTGCCGCTAAGCAACGTTGATAATATCGCCGGTCTTGCTAATATGCCCCTAGATATGTAATAACGCAGCTCGAAAACACAATAGCATGAAAACAACTCAACCCATCACCACAATAAGACGCAACACAACAAATATGCACAAACATTCTTGTCTCACATTATCACCCCTACAAGACTGCTTCCACAATATGGTGCTAAATGGTGTTTTCACCAAGAACTGACACAGTTACCACCAAGGACATCTGTCAGTGCCAGTTGCAAATGTTTTGTGATTTGGTCACTTATGTCTCTTAAATGCTCAACAGAAGCTGAGGGGCAGCCTTTTTCCATGTGGCTCAGGAAGGGTTCTCTCTCTCCAGCTCCCAAACACCGTCCGTTCCAATCTCCCATCCTTTTCAACTATTGCGGTTGACCATAACTGTTTAGTGTGGTTGTTTGGTCTGTCTGTGGACAACAGGGAAGGAGTTTACTCAAGAAAACCTCAGCATTTTCTAACTCAAATGCTTACAGAAAGATGAGCAGCATATTATTGTAGCACTAGGAGCCCATTCTCACTGCCTTTTCTGAGTATCTATGCTCTGTCACTCACCAAAAGGATCGGGCTGTGACCCATGTCCCCGACTCTGGGCTGATGGGGACCAAGTGAAGACCCATCATGGACTTTGGAATCCTTCCCTCACATTTAGAGCAGGACTGAGGGAGCTACGGGTTCCTCTTGCTGTACCAGAGAGGGTCCACGCACCGTTGTATTTTTCAGCTCTTTTCTACTCGACTGATTGTTTATGACCGCAAGGGAGCTCCCTAGATAGGTCAATGGAGCAATTGAGGCCCTGGTTTCATGGATACCCAAGAAATGCTAAGCTTCACCTAGAATTATACATTGTGAAACATGTACTGGCTTCATGTCACCCATATTCTGTAGGCATTGGCTTGTCTGATAACCTCACAGGACCTTTTTAGTAAAGAAAACACATTCATAAACACAGGTGGGGTGTTCTACTACATTGCAGATTTCTTTATATGGACCTCCAAAAATACTGAATTGAAAATATCGATTAGTACCTTCAAGGTGTGCAAGCACAGATGTATTGTTCTTAACTCCACATCAATGTAACTTGAAGAAACATTGTCATGGTACGTTAAGAATAATATACTTACACATACCTATATATGCTTACCTTGACATTATAAAGCTAGAACATATTCTTGACTCAATATTTTTGTATTTCACTATAAAAACCATGATATTTTGAAGTGATAGTTCCCCTATTGACTGATAAACGCCCTTCACCTGGGCTTGGACGGAGGACCCAGCCCCCAGAACCGCCTCCGCAAAATCCCCAGGAGGAGAACCACCCAAAACCACCCGGTAGTGCTCCATGAACATGTGCGGAGAGGCCCAGGTCGCAGCCCTGCATATATGTTCCATAGAAACCCCCTTAAAAGAGGTCCAGGACACAGAGAGGCCCCGGGTGGAACGACCCTGAATCCCGACCGGGAGCTCAGATCCGTGGGACCCGTAGGCCAGCAAGATAGCCTGTTTAAGCCATCGACTCAAGGTGGAGACGGTGGGTTTGTGACCAGACCGAACCGGACCAAAGGTCACGAACAAACTTTCACAACAACAAAAAGCGGACGTGCGGTCCAGATAAACCATGACCGCCCGCCGAACATCCAGCAGGGACAGAGAGGCATCAGAATCAGAGACAACCCCCGGAGGAAAGGAAGGCAAGACCACCTCACGGGAGTGGTTCACAACCGAAGGGACCTTGGGAAGGAAACGAGGGTCAGGGCGCAAGACCAAACGGTCCGGGAGAACCCGCAAGAAGGGGTAAGACCGAAGGAAGGACCCCAGCTCGCCCATCCTACCAGCCGAGACAATCGCCACCAAAAACACCACCTTGAAGGTGAGAAATTTCAAATCCACCGAGCCCAGAGGCTCAAAGGGAGCACCCTGGAGGGCCCGCAAGACCAACGGAAGATCCCAGGGCGGAGCCAGGCAAATAGCCCGAGGCCGCTGCAAAAAACAGCTCCGCAGTAAGCGAGCCACCAAAGGATCAAAGCTGTCCAGGCCCGGACTGCGGAAAACCCGCAGGGCAGCCCACTGAGCCCGCAGAGTAGAGGGAGCCAAACCCAGGGAAAAACCATCCGCAAGGAAATCAAGGACTCTCAAGGGGTTCACCGAGACAGGGTCGGCCCCATTCAGCCCGCACCAACGAGAAAAGGAAGACCAATGGCGGGAATAAGACAGCAAAGTGGAGGTCCTGCGAGACCCCTGCAGCAAGTCAACCACCCCCACGGAACACCCCTGGGCCAACAAGGTCACCCTTTCAAGAGCCAAGCCTGTAGATGGAGCCGGCGCCACATCCCCACCGGGAGCGGAGGGCCCCGCAACAGATATGGCAGATCCGGAATCGGCCAGCACTCCTGAACAGCCAGCTCGCCCAGGAGAGGAAACCAGGGGCGGCGAACCCAACCAGGAACCACCAACAGAACGAACGCCCTCTCCAGGCGGATCTTGCACAGGACACGCGGGATCAAGGGAAATGGGGGAAAAGCATAAAGGAGGTCTCGTGGCCAAGGGAACGACAACGCAGCCACCCTCCAGACCCCCGGGCACGGATGGAGCGCGCAGAAGCAGGGCAGGAGAGCATTGACCTAGTCCGTGAACAAGTCCATCCGCGGAAGGCCAAACAGAGCCACCAGGTGCCAGAACACCGAGGACTTCAGGGAGAGGGCAGACAGAGGAGGAAACACCCGGCTCAGAGGGTCCGCCACCACATTCTCCTTCCCCGGGAGATACACAGCCTTGAGGGACAGGACCGTAGACCCTGCCCAAGTCATCAACTCCTGGGTCAGCAACCAAAGGGAGCGAACGCGGCAACCCCCCCTGATGGTTGATGTACCCCGTACCACCTGGTTGTCCGTCCAAACCAACACGTGCTGACCCTGGAGAGAAGGAGCAAACTCCCGGCAAGCCATCAGAACCGCCTTCAATTCCTGGAAGTTGGAGGAGCACCTCGCCTGAAGAGGATCCCACCGCCCCTGAACAGACCAAGATCCCAGGGTCGCCCCCCAGCCGAGGTGACTGGCGTCGGTCGTGACCACCAGGGTCGGGGAGACCATGAAGGGAAGACCCCTGGAGAGATGAGCCTCCACCAACCACCAGCCCAGGTCGGCCCGAATCTGAGGGGACACCACTACTGGGACCTCGTAGTCCCCCGAGCAGGGATCCCAGAGGGACAGGAGATGATTCACCAAGGGGTACAAGTGGAGGCGAGCCCAAGGCAGAACATTGATGGCACTGACATCAACCTCTGAACCCTCAACCACTGATGAACTGGAGCGGAATCCAGACCCAGGAGAGAACCCAGATCCCGCCACAAGGTGTTCCAACAATCCAGAGGCAAGAACACCATCCCCTGGAGCATGTCCAGCCGACCCACAATGAAAACCAAGTCCTGGGTAGGCGATAGGTGAGATTTCTTGAGGATGAGCAGGAAGCCATGGGAAGACAGGACCTCGCAGACCCTCTTGATGTGAAGCGTCCCCTTAGAAAAAGAAGAGGCAGAAATCAGCCAGTCATCCAGGTACGGAAAAACCCTGATCCCCTCCCGGTGGAGGATACCCACCAAAGGGGCCAGAACCTTAGTGAACACCCTCGGGCTGAAGACAAACCAAAAGGAAGTACCTGGAACTGGTAGTGGCAGCCCCCTACGCAGAACTGGAGGAAACGCTGAGAGGCCTGATGCACGGACACATGAAGGTAGGCGTCCAGGAGGTCCAGAGATGCGATCACCTCCCCCTGAATCAGCAGCGGAAGAATCTCCTGAAGAGAGAGCATTTTAAACTTAACTTGGGGAATGAAAGAATTACCCGCCTCAAGTCCAGAACAGGACGAAAGTCCCCAGACACCTTCCTCACCAAGAACAGGATGGAATAGACGCTGCATCCCCTCTGAGACGGTGGAACAGGTCGAATTGCCCCCTTGCTGAGTAGATCCTGAATGCCGGCCAGCAGGGCCACCCGCTTGACTGGAGAGGAAGGCAGCGGGGTGGCGCAGAAAGTGTCCGGAGGAGGGGAGCTGAATACAATGGAGAAATCCTCCCGGACAATCCAGAGAGCCCACAGATCCGTGACGGAGGACTCCCAAGTGGAGATGAAAAGGTGCAGGGACCCACCCGCCAGGAGACTCCCTGGCGGGATCTCCTGGTGGGTGGGACAGAGGAAGAGGCCGCAGGCTGAGACTGGGATTTGTTGAAGAATGGGGTGCCTTGGCCGCGACCCCGTCCTTGAAAGGGCACACTGCCCCTAGCCGTCAACGTGGAAGAAAACACCCTCTTGGACACAAAGAAACGGCCCCTGGAAGACCTGATGGGAGCCAACAGCTTCCGGTCCTCCGCCGATTTCTTCAACATGTCCTCCAAAGATGCCCCAAATAGTTTAGACCCCGAGAAGGGTATCCTCATCAGTATTGCCTTCTGGTCAGCATCCGCCTTCCAGTGGCAAAGCCAGACTTGATGCCGAGTTTGAATTGCAGCGCCACCAACCGCGGCAGCGGCCCCCAACGTATCAAGCGAGATGTCAGACAGGAGGCGAGTCTGTTGCTCCATCAGCGCCAAGGTAGGAACCACATCAGCTCCCTGGTCCAGCAGCTCCGCTAAAGCCTGGAAGTCCTTCAATAAGGACTGGACCGTGTACGACAAGTAGGTGGAAGCGCGGATGGAAAAACTGGCCGCCGCATAAGCACGTTTGGCCGCGGCCTCCACCCGCTTATCAACCGGGTCCGAAGGAGAGGCGTCCTCGGAAATGATGGACCCTTGAGTGGCCAGCCCAGCCATGAGAGAGTCCACCTTCACGGAAGGAGGGAACTCCTTGGCGAAGTCCTGGATGGTGTAGCGCTTGGCCAGGTACCTAGGGAAGGCTTGCTTATCTACCTCCAGCCACTCATTGTCAATCACCTTCTTGATGGAGGAATGCAGAGGAAGGGACTCAGGCTCCTTGCGTTGGTACTGTAAGAAGAAATCCTCCAACAGTTCATCCACCGCAGGGGCAGGAAAAGCCATGTTGTCCTTGATGTACTGGAACAGATATACCAACACACCGATGCAACAGGCTACATCACTCTCTGCGTTTAAAAGGGACTGCAAACTTGGTCTTCTCAAATCCTCCACTACAGAGGTGAAACCATATTTTTGAATTCCTAGATTTTCGACTTTAGGGGATGTTCCTTACTTGATTCGCTAATATTCTATGCCTTGTTCCTGTAAAGTGCTCTGCTCCCCTGTGTGATGTGTTCCACTGTGCTCTTGGCTCTTTTTGTTCAGCGTGATGGGGGGAGGAGGGGGGAGGCAGACAGAATGAAGGTGTTGCATGAGCCTGATTTTGTCAGGTCATAGATGGCTCATGACAGATCACTGGGGTGACATTCCTAGGGGTTTCCCCAGGAAGACTGGATGTGGGACCGCTCCAGTCACTGACTCCCCCTCTGTCTCATGAACCTGGAGCCTTCTGGTTTCCATGATAGCTAGTGCAGCCCTGTAGATCAAGCCCTGTCCCCTGCACAGAAAACAATTGCTGGCCATCACTATCTCTGGACAAGCAAGACTGCTCTTAATTTCAACACCAGAGTGGGCCATGACGGATTGTGCACCAGTCACACTGAGCCGTAGGAGACGTTCAACTTGCAATAGAACATCATTTGCCACCTTCAATCAGCTATTTGACAAAAATGTGACAGATCTGACAAGGACCACAGGCTGCTACCCCTTCTTTTTACTGGTATTAATTACTTCATACTTTACTTTGTGACTCTTTGTGTTACCTTCGAACAGCCCCAGGCATATGCCTTAATTCTCATCTGTCCCATTTTCTCTTCTAAACCTTGTTACCATATGCTTAGATCCACCTATGCACCAAAACAGAACAAGTGTTTTTATAAACACATTTTCACCCCAGGGGCAGGTTGGTGCTGAATAACAGATGTTTGTTGTTACCCAACTCAATGGTACTCATTTTTTCAATCTCAGAATGATGAAAGGCTAAGTGCAACTGCCAGGATTCAAAGCTGTGACCGTAAGATCAAACACAAAGGGGGATATGTACAAGGAAGTGGAGGAGAGAGGCATTATCCTTCCTGGCTTAACGCCTCTCTCCTCCACTTCTGAAAGGCAAGACTGCACCATATTTACAAGAATGTGGTGCAGCCTTGCGTTTCCCCCTGCGATGGCTCTAAGTTTAGCAACTTATCACCAATGCAGGCACCCTTGCACCAGAGTGCAAGGGTGTCTGTGTGCAGGGAAGGATTGTTTATGTGTAGGAAGGTGTCCCTTCCTGCACATAAACAATCCTAGAAATGCCATTCTGTCACTTTCATGTGTGCTGCTTCATGCAGTGACAAAATGGCATTTTTAAAAAGTTTGTTTATGTACAGGAAGGGACACCTTCCTGTTCATAAACAAACAATGGCATTTTGCTTTTTCCATGTGTGCTGCACAAGGCAGCACACATGGAAAAAGCAAAAACGAGGAGAAATAATGCATTTCTCCTCGTTTCGCCATCTTAAGACCAGTTTTTACCTGGTCTTAATTTTGGCGCTGCCTCCTATGTATGCCACCCTTGTACATAGGGGGCAGCGTCAAAATGAATGGGTGTTGCGGTGGAGCGCCCACCGCAACACCCACTGCCCACCCCTTTCACGCTAACCATAGCGTGAAAGGGGGCCTTATGTACATAAGGCGCAGCCCCTATTGCCACCACAACGTCACTATAGGTGACGTTGTGGTGGCGATAGGGGCTTGTACATATGCCCCAAAGTGTATGCATTAGTTCACTGAGCTAGCATACACAGCTATTCATGCAGATACAGACCTATCATCTCCCCGGCAAGGGTCCAACCTATGCGATAATCTGGAGAGGACGTTGGGTGGTTGTTTCTTTTTAAACCTTGTAGTGTTTGTTGGTCTCGTAGAGTGTGCAGTGCCGGGTGTTGCTCCATGCGTCAGGTGGATTCTAATTCCTTTACCACAACTCGTGCTTCCTTCTCTATATGGTGACCATTAGTCTGATGGCTAGCAGCCCTGCCAACTTTCACAGGTCTATGCGTGACGTGCTGCACCAGTCCAGGTTTTTCTTTAAATTCTGGGACTTGTAGTCTTGTTTAGTCCATTTTAAAACAGAATTTCAAGTCCCATAATTCGAGAAAAAAACCTGGACTGGAGCAGCACATCAAGATTGGACCTGGGAAAATTTGGCAACTATGGATAAGGTACACCACCTTATTTATCCAACACCAGTGTGGTAACCCCTGTTGAAACATCACTCGGGCCTTTGTTCTCCTTAGGAGGAGGTTTGAAAGGAGACTCCCGTTTACAGTGAGCTCCCAGATTCCAGCACCCTTTAAACGGAGATGTAATGCAAGCCCCTGCAGGCTCTGGAGCACAGGAGGGCTCCCAAACCTCCAGGGGCCCCCAACCTTCAGGGAGAGCCCCACTCAGCCCAAAGCCAATGACTATTTGGAAGATACGAGAGACTTGGGTGACCATCATCACATTCTACAGGGTTTGGGGCATCTTTTTGTGTTATGCCACTTCCCCTGCAACACAGGTGCTCTCAAATTTCACAGGTCCATGAGTGAGTAGCTCATCCACTCAAGTTTTGGCTTTACAGTATGGTACTTGTAGTTCTAATTTTATAGAGGGATAAGCAGGACCACTGCTTAATTTGAGCCGGTGGTTTCTGGAGCTCAGCAGGGGCACTTCATTGTTAACACCGGCACTTATAACAGTCTGCCACATGGTGGCGATGTTTGTCTAATTAAGTGTTGCGCACAACAACAGCTTTTTATTTATTTAACCTATGTTTAAAAGGACTGAAACCTGCCAACCAAGCCATTCTTATAGCTTTGGGGCACTGAAATAGTCTGAATTGTCACACTTGTAGGAGTGTGATGGTTAGTAGTTATTTTGGTACTGCCATTGGCATCGCTGTCAGGGGCAGTGGGTGGTGCAAGCTGCAGTGGCCTCCTAACGAGAGCCCTGGCACTTAATGTTTTACAAATTGAGCACTAAGGACTACAAGTCCCAGAATACAAAGCAAATACTTGGACTGGATATGCTATTCATGCAAGGAGTCGGGAATCATAGGAGTTCTGGTACACTTTTTAAAACCTTCTTTGCCATTGCACTTTCCCAGCCCCCCGCCATTAAGCTGAGAACAGTAGCCGTATTCCCATGACGTGATTCAAAAGGCAATAATTTTCAACAGTATTAAATCATTTAAAGTCATACATGCATGAGGGGAAGAAAATGTAGGGGTAAATCTTTTCTACTAGGGATAAGGCCACACAATTTTGGTGTTGCCACGTGTACCATTGATTGAACACAAATGTAGAGATATCGGCTCCAAATCCAGTGCTCTGCTTGGCTCACTCCCCCATTTGAAATAACTTTTTTTCCAAATTATGGGGCAGGGTTGACTAAATTATGTGGCAAGAAAATTAAAATTATGTGGCATAATGGGGCACATTCCTTGTCAGTATTATTTCGCTATTTTGTTATTTGAAACACAACAGATCTGCTTGGGCAAAGGTTTCACCTCATTAATGTCAGCTTAACATCTGAATAAATCAATCAGCACCTTAAAGGTGACCAATTCGCCTCTGCAAAGAGGGCGGCCTGCAGTGTTATGGTTTTAGTAACTTTTGATCTTTTTGAAATAGAATACATTTTTTTCTTGTTGAAATGTTCTTATAGATGAGGGAATATGTGGCAAATGTGGTAAAGACATAATCATGTGGAAAAAGCAGTGGCCAACGAATTGCAGAATTCCAGTTGGCTTGACTATGATGCTCACAATGGGAGCTTACCTGGGGTTCTACCATCAGACCTTATTCTAATACATTGAGGGGCATATTCTCAAGAACGTGTGATAACCATCGCAAAACTTACTTAACGCAACCTCCAACATCGCAGTCTACCGCAGGAAATTTACACCGTGTTAACCAAGTATTCACAACACGGCGTTACTATGCGATAGTCTCCAGCTAACGCGTCAACTGACCACGTTAAAATCAACGCCACGCTGCAAAAATGCGAAACACTAACACAAAAAAAGATGCGATGAGGCCAATCGCGATACAAAAATCTGCGAAAACCAGCCACAGGCCTGCAAATCCCACGCGTCTGGCCGGAAAATATAATAGCTACACAAACAACACACCAGAAACAATTCAATGTGCGTAACAACATGGAGGCACCCTGACCCAGCGCAGAGGCCAACACGAACCCCACAAGCCCCACAGACCACCAGCAAGGAACAACTGGTTCGGGGAAGGCCAAGGAGAAGAGGGAGAGGAAGACGGGGTGCAGTCCGCAGGAAAACAAGATCAGCGTCACGGAGGTGACAGAACACTACCAGCAACTGACACACAATCAGACCACCTTGAATGCAGCCGGAGTGTCGATGGGGCCAATAGAGGATGCCAAGAGGCGCCGGCATGATGTGAAAATCTAAACCAGGCCCAAAGCCGCTGCCAACAGGAAGGCAGCAACGGCGACAGGAGGTGGGAGTCCTGCGCCTCAGGAGGAGCTGGAGGAAATGGAGGCCAGTCATCAGTGTGGAGACGGTGCAAGGAGGTGGGAGTACGGACACAGCTCGAGAGGACCTGACACAACAGCAACAGGGTGAGGAAAGACCAGGGACTGGGGGACGGGGGAGATGGGCACAATGGCACACATGCGCAACGATGTGTAGCACACTGCACACCCACAATGACCCTGGACCATGTCCCTCATCGCCGTGGCACACTGCAGCATACACACATAGCAACAACAGCACATCCACATTGACGACAATGTGGTACAATGTCACAACCCCGACACTGCAGAACAGAGGACACAACTGGCTATGCACACGCGCAGAAACAGGCCTACTACATCTGACAGAGCTGGAAACTGTGAAATGGAAATGTACGCGTACAACCTCACATCCTTCATGTAGTCCAAATGTACACTGTCCCACATCTAAATCCTGCGCCTCCAAAAAAGTCACAATGTACATTGACATACAGTCTGCATGTAAATAAGAACAATGCGCCAACATACATGTCAACACAATGTCAACATGCATCTCCCCTTCACATTGCAGAGGTACACACAACACCTCCAGCAGAGCACAGAAGACCACACATCAGTGATGCAGGAGAGGACCACCACACCTTCGACACCGACGCCCTACAACAGCCCATGGACATCCCATGCAACCCACCACCAGGACCAGGGCAGCCAAGCTACTTCGAGGAGAACCCAGCCCCTGCAACAGGCCACACAGCATGAAGCACCCGCAAGCACGGCTGGCTCACAACACTACACCGACCCACACATGGCACCCCAATTCCAGGTGTCCGAACGCCAAAAGGAGGGGGCCGAAAGGGGGGTGTGGTCCGAACTCATGGAAGGTGAACTAGAACACATACGTGGGTCTCTATTACCCTTCAGGGACCCCCTACACCCCACAAAGGAGACCCACACTACCATAGAGACACATGCAGATGCACATTCCCAGTACAGAACCATGCCCAGGGGTACGCACATACCAGTCACACACGCACGTTGGCTCTGTGTACGATGGCCCAGTCCACTCCCCTTACGAATTGAGAGGGTGACGACAAAGCTACATGCCCAAGCTCCCAACCCGCTGCCTGCGGTGACATGGTTGCGTCCACTGTCCACTACACTCCAAACACCAGTGGTGTGTGTCGACATGGATGTGTGTGTGGCCTGCATAATACAGTCTGGCCAGCACATCCACGACACACTTAGCATTGTGTACATTCTCATTCATCGTTCCCTTGCCTCCTTTGCACATGCCTGGTCCCCGCCTCTTCCGACATTCTGCTATTGTGTGGCCGAGGTGCCCTGCTGTTGATGGCTCATGTAACAGGCTGGCCCAGGTTCCCACAGTGAGTTGTGCTGTCGTGTCTGGTGGTTGTGCATGTTGTATGTGAGCTTGTGTGGTGTGCATTTCCTGTGTTGTGTGTTGCATGATTGTGGAGTTGAGGTGTGTGGTGTGTGCATTTGGTATTGGCCAACGAGCAGTGCATTTCCGTGGGTGCCATCCTGGTGGCGCAGGTTGATGTTGGACTGTCGGGAGGTGTAGGATTCAAGCACACTGCCTGGGTGGTTGGCGGCGGCGTTGGCGGAGGTTCCACGGTGGTCCACTGTTGCCTGCACATTGGTGGGATACGTGTGCTTTCTTTTGCGCTTATTGTGTGCAGTGTTGCCAGGGGCCACTAGTAGGACATGTGTGCAGTCAATTGCCCCCTGACACGTGCGGGATGCCAGCTGTGGCATACAAGCCTTGCTTGGTCTTGGGCTGTTCCTGCGCAGTGTGTGTGAAGTATAGATGGTGGGGAACCTAGCTGATGGTGTCATCCATGACTGTTGTGGGGGATTTGGATTGGCCTGGCTGTGTGACTCCTCCGTCTCAGGCGGATGTTGGTTGGAGGGTACAAGAGGCCAACACGTGCAGCACAGCCAGCAGCTTTGTCTGAGGTAGGATGTTGGTTGTCCGCTGTGTTGGTACCTTCAGCCTGTGGGCAATGGTGGTCAGGATGCGGAGGAGGGTTGTCCCTTTGAGCATATAGTGGGCAATGACATTCTCTGGTGTTGAGTCTGTGAGGTTGGTGCATTTTTGGAGGGTCGCTGTCTTTGTCTGCGCTGCCTCAGTGTTGGTCCGGGGGGGGAGGGCGGTGGGTGGGGGTGGTCCTGGGGGAGGTGGAGGTGGGTGTTGGGGCCCTTTTGGGTGTCCGGCCCGCATGTTCAGTGGCTCCATGGCATCTGTTGTCCTTCAGGTGTGGCTGTGGGCTGGGCTCCCTTTTGTGTTGCAGGCTGTCGTCCGACTTTGCACCAGGTCAGAGCAGATGTTAATTTCCTGCAGCTAACGCGCCATATCGCATGTTTTGTGGGCTTATCGCAGATCTGGCTGGTCGTTGAGAATGTTGAGGAGTGGTGTTGACAAGGCTTTTTGCACGGGTACGCCTACTCTGCATCTCATTAGCGATAGTTGCCAGGGTCATCTGTGGTGATGTTTTTTGAGGCTGCTATCGCAGGTAAACTGGTGTTATCGGCTGTTAGCACCAGCTTGTGAATGGAGCGATAAAAATTATCTCGACTTTGGCTGCGATAAGGTGCCGATAACTCGGCGATAGCGCCTTGAGAATATGCCCCGGAGACTGTTAAGGAGGACTTGATTTCCATACAGTGTGAATTCTCGGTCTACTGCAATTTCTTAGTCTCTCAGGTTTTTTTATCTCACGTTTTGTGGGGGCGATTGTGTGGTACAAAGTGACCGAAAGCAGTGCCTTAACGTACTTCACCAGAAAGGTCTGCGGGTGCAATGCCACACGGGCACCCACATAACTATCAGTAAATTTAGACTTTTGTTTCAACTCTATGTTATTTAGATAGCGATTTTCTCAAAACATTTTAACAAATACACATTTACTTCGGTGCTGTAATAAAACATGTGAATAAACAATACATTGGAGAGAAAAAAGTGAGAGAAACTAAAATTGCAATGGAGGGAGCTGATAAAAGATATTTTTTTGATCTGATTTAAAGCAGGACAGATCTGAACCTGAAAATAGTATAAAGAAAGGCATTCCAAAAGCCATTATTCGCTGATTTCATTATTTTCCGAGCATCTATGCAGCAAACCTATATCTTCAGTATGTAGGACCGTCCCTATGCAGGGCTCCAAGAACTATGGTATTTAACCAAGATGTGATAGTCAGTGTGAATTTATTAAGGTAGGAGAGATTGCATGCGTAGGACTAGGTTCACTACCAACCAGTCACGTCATTATGGAAGTCTGTCCAGTGGGGGCACCAATAAAATAAGGTGTTCTTATAATCCAGACATACTCCAATTATAACTTGTGATGACTTCACTTTCTTTTTCTTCTAAAAAAGGGCGGAATTTGGCCACATCGCTGATAAAGTCCCCACTGGTGCTCGTCAACTATGGACCTATTCCTCCGGAGTCAGCTGTCCATCCATTACAAAACCCTAAGATCTCACTGCACGGGAGAGTTAATCACAGAGTCACCAATGCACAAGATGTAGTCATTTCCCCCCTGCAACACCATCTCTGAGCATGAACCCACCACCATCTTCTCTGCATTTCCATATTAAAGATCAGCAAATGCCTATCATCCTAAGCGACACCATCTTCAACACCTTGTTTAGCTCCCATGTGCCTTCCTCAACATTTCTACCCAGAGGAAACTGAATCTAAATGTTCGGAAGCCCAGAGCTCTTAACGTTAACAGATCCTGTTGGGCTTTAAGTAAACTTTGAAGAGCATGCCATCATTGAGGGATTCCACAGGTTCTGTGATGATTCGCAGCTCATTTTAACTGTGTGGACCTATGGCCCAAAAATGGTTTAAACCATTCAAAAGCACTACATGGTACCCCCCACCACCATCCTCAAACCATCTAGGAGGATTGCATGCTACATCATGTCAAAGGCAACGGATAGTGAGATGTGGCGTAATGTTTAAGAGCTGCCAACATTAAAACTGGGGAACCACGTTTGAGCCCCAGCTTTGTCTAAGCTTTGTCTAAACATCCTGTGATGCTGGGCAAATAAATTAATCTCCCTTTGACTTAAAAATGTGTAACATGATCTAGTTCTCTTGTAAAGTGCTCTAATACCCATGGGTCAAGGTCGTGCTATATAAAACTACTGTTAGAAACTGGGTCTCTAGTTGGCAGAGGTTTGCACCCTGTTCAAGTAGAGACCACAATCCTAGTCAGGGTAAGTCAGATACACAACCAAAATTAACCTGTGCTCACCCTCTGGTAGCTGGGCACAGAGCAGTCAGGCTTAACTTAAGAGGCAATGTGTAAAGTATTTGTGCAACACTTAAATTACAGTAACACAGTGAAAACACCACAAAACGACTTCACACCAGTTTAGAAAAACAGAGACTTTTTATCTGAGTAAAACAAAACCAAAACGACAAAAGTCCATTTATTATAAGTCGAGATATTAATTTATTAATATTAAATCCCAAAACAGTGCTTAGAAGTCAATAGCACTAAAAGGTTATTTGAGGTCACACTAGACTGGGGTAAATCCAAAGTTCAGGCCGACCACGATGGAGGGCTGGCCGGCTACAGGACCCACGCAGGGCCCGCTGAAACAGTACCTTTGTACGGAGCAAATGTCGATGTTGAAGACTCGATATGTCGGTTACGATTCATGCAGCCGGGCCAATGTGTCGGAGTCGAGCCTCGCAGTTGGTGTCGAAGGATCGACACTACATCGAAGTCGAGCCTCGCAGCGGCATTTCCAGATCGGCGCTGCATCCTCCTTGAACCTCGTAGTCTAGACCTGCGTCGTCCTCGAATCTGCACTGCATCGGCATCGGAGGGCACTGCGTCGGTTCCAGTCAGCGCAAAGGAGTCTATTTTTGCAGAAAACAGCTGCAGAACCCACTTCTGAGGCCCAAGACAGGAGGGGGCACCTCAGGAAAGGTAGGACTCACCAATGGCAGACTCCAGCAGCACCAGCAGAGTTGCAAGAAGTCTTTTGTGACCCTGAGATGTCAGAGAAGAGGAGGCAAGCGAACATGCCCTTGGAGAAACTTGGGTTCAAGGATGTAAAGAACAGATCCAGTCCTTCTCACTCCCAGGCAAGAATCAGCAGGCCAAAACAGCAGAGCTGGTAGCAAAGTAGCAGTTCCTCCTACAGCACAGCAATCACCAGGCAGCAGGCCAACACAGCAATGCAGTTAGCAAAGTAGCAGTCCCTCCTACAGCACAGCAGCTCTTCTTCCAGGCAGAGTGTTCTTGGTTCCAGCAAAGTTCTGATTTGGTGGTGTCGGGTGTCCAAACCAGTACCTATACTCAGTTGTGCCTTTGAAGTGGGCGTGGAATTAAAAGAGGTCTTTGAAGATCACAAGGTCCATGCCTTTCCTGCCTTGGCTCCAGACTCACTACAGGGAGGTGTGCAGCTCTTTGTGAGGGGACAGGCACAGCCCTATTAGGTACAAGTGTCAACTCCTCCCTCCTAATCTACCTCAGGAAGGCCCATCAGTCTGGTGATGGGCCAATGGGGTGCAAATGTCACACTCCAGCTCCCTTTGTGTTATTGTCTAGAGGGAATGCACAAAGCCCAGATGTCACCCAACCCAGACGTGTATTCAGAGACAGGCAGAGGCACAGAATGGATCAAGTAAAAAAATGCCAACTTTCTAAAAATTGCATTTTTAGACTACCAATTTAAAATCAGACTTCACCATAAGTTGTGATTTTAAATTGTGAGTCCAGAGACACTAAACTCCAAATCTTTATCTTTTCTCAATTGGGAATTTCCCTTAAAAGATGTTTTAAGGCAATCCCAATGTTAACCTATGGGAGAGCTAGGCCTTACAGTAATGAAAAACAAATTTAGCAGTTTTTCACTTCCAGGACATGTAAAACTCAAAAGCATATGTCCCACCTTTTACATACAATGCACCCTGTCTATAAATCTGCCTAGCCTAGGACCTACCTTAGGGGTGACTTATATATAATAAAAGAGAAGGTTTGGGCCTGGCAAGTAGGTTAACTTACACACACTAGCGGGGACTAGAGGTTGAGCCTTCCCTAGCTCTCCAAAACACTCACTCTAGAACTCACCAAACGAGAAGGACTTAGAACAAATGAAAAAACTCCAATAACCCCAATAAGGTATTCAGAGTGTCAAAGACAAAATGTATACATGTTGGGAAGGAGAACCTACTGGAAAACCCATAGGGTTAATAAAATTGCCCTCACCCACTAGGTACTAAGTGGTGCCGGAGGGTACAGAGTGGCGTGATAGACGACGTCGCTCCTTGAAAGTGTTCCCACTCTTACTCCGAGTTAGGAGCAGCAATGGTGAAACTCGGGTTCATGTTCTGAGTGTGTCTACTAATTGGCAAGTATGCCCATAAATGTATCCCTACCACTTAGTATAATTTACGAGGAGGGATTGTGATTAGAATAAGGGATCAGTATCCTGAAGAAGGCCTGTGATCCGTTGGGGCGATTGTCAGAGGCTGAAACATGTTGATACCGGCAGTTAGGGTAATGGAGACATATTTTCTCCGATATACCCATCTTAAAACCTTTTAACCCTGTCAATGGTGGCCCAGAATAAATACAAAGAGGGGCTTCCACTTAGACAGTTTTATGTAATTTGCCTTTCTCTGCATTCGGGATCCCTTTTTTGAAAAACTCTTTCAACAAAAAAACATGCGCTCCACCCTGAGCGTTGGCCTGTGCCAGGGATGGCCAGCGGCCCTATGATGAATCATGCCACTATCTAGTGGGTGAGGGTAATTTTAATAACCTTATGGGTTTTCCAGTAGGTTCTCCCTCCCAACATATATACATTTTGTCTTTGACACTCTGAATACTTTTTTTTTTTTTTTAAATGTTTTTATTGAATTTTGAAACAAAAGCAGATACAGGAAAACAAAAGAAAACAGATCACATAATCAAGTATCACATTTGGTTGTTTACATAGGGGCTGCTGTTGCGCAGGCCAAGAAGGACTGACCCAATATGCAGCGATAGTACAACATACAAGGCAGTGACAGGTATATGCACAATAAAGCAAAGCCACACATCCGGAATGCCATATCGGCATCTAACAGTGCCTCGATGTGGTGACCACTGTCAGCGGTAGAAGCGGCCCGATCATTGAACCAACCAGTACATCCGTCCTCCCACTCATCCAATTCCTGCCCCGGATAGACAGCAGTTAGTCGTGATCCTCATTGTTATCTTGCCGTGTCAATTTATATTGTGCAAACAGACCCCAGAAACTTTTCGGCCGACTGCAGGGGGGTAGCAATTCGTTATAAACATCCGATTGAGTGTTACAATACATCATATCTTTTTCCCACTCTGCAACTGTTGGTACAGGGCCCCGCATCCAGCACATTGCCAGCCTACGTTTCGCCAGAAGCAGACCCATAGCGACCAGTTTACGAACGTTTTTCCAGAGAGGTTTCGTGTAGCCCAATAACGCCAGTAGGGGGTCAGGGGTGAGAGATAGTCCCACAATATCATTTAGTGCCTGAAATATGTTCCTCCAAAAATCCTCCACGAGGGGGCACTGCCAAGCTACATAGAAAAAACCTGCCCCCGGCGTATCACACCTCTCACAGCAATCAGTGTCTCGTAGTCCATACCTACATAGTCGTTGTGGAGTGTAATGGGCCCTGTGTAAGAATATAAAATGGGCCAACCTGTGACGGCCGTTCAGGGAAACCTTGCGAGTGGCCTCACAGCAGTAATACCAAATAGCATCTGTGATTGGTACCCCAATGTCAGTTTGCCACGCCAGCCGCGCCTTAGTGTATGAAGTGGTCTTAGTAAGTTGTGACGAGGCATAATGGTGCGAAACTAATTGAACAGGGGACTTTGAGCGCAATAGTATGGATAGGGCCGGGATCTCCAATGGCTCTAAGAGCTCGTCGCCTAGTACCGCGCGCAGAGCATGGCGAGTCCTAAAGAAATAAAATTGCGTTAGTGCAGAGGGCTCTGTTACCCCAGCGACCACCTCCTCCCATGAACTCACCCTTCCATCTTTAAACAGATCACCCATTTCATGTACATTAAGACTGTTCAACGAGCGAAGAGCCCCTCGCTCTGAGCTGAGAGTGAACCACTGACACCACTCCACCCTCAAAAGCGGCGAGTATAATTGAGCACCAGCATGCATTCTAAGTAGCACGTGCCAAGCATGAACTACGGAGTTTACCGAATCCAGTACTCCGCAGCGTCTGATAGGCGGCTTAGTTAAGGAGCGTGGCAAGGGGTCTGGGCTAGTAGCCACCTTTTCAATCTGGAAGTGTGGCAAATCATGCGGGTCATCGACCCAACAGTGGGCATGCGAAGCTTGCGCTACCCTGTAATAAAGTTCTAAATCTGGCGCGCCCTGGCCCCCCGCAGTGTAAGGCAAGGTGAGGATGTCTAGCGCTATTCGCGGAGTCTTGCCCGCCCAAGCCAGTCTATTCATCAAAGCTCGCAGCTCTCTGAACACATGCTGGGGCACTACCATGGGTTTGTTGACGAAGAGGAAGCGGGGGAGCACCACCATCTTCATTAGAGAGACCCTTCCCGCCAACGAAAGCGGGAGCCGAATCCATCTGTCTATATCATCGCCTAACTTGGCAATAGCTCTGCCATAGTTCGCTTTGATCAATTGGTCCGCATCGGAATGGACTTGGACTCCCAGAGAACGAACCGGCTCCGATGTCCACTGAAGAGGGAAGTCAAGAGGCATCGGCGCTGTAGACGGAGTTAACGGAAAAATTATGGATTTATCCCAATTAATCTGAAGGACCGAGAGACCACCAAATCGCAGCACCTCGCGAATTACCGAGGCGAGGTGGACGTCTGGGTTTTGGACATACAAAAGCATGTCATCAGCGTAGGCCGAGACAATTAAGTTGTATTTGGGAAGCAAAGCCCTCTGTGTCCGTTATATTCATGTAGCACCCTCAGCAGAGGCTCAGCGGCCACCGCATACAATAGAGGGGATAAGGGACATCCCTGTCGAGTGCCCCGCGATATACGAACTGAGGTGGAGACCGTGTCTCCAGTGCTCACCCGCGCCACTGGCGAGTTATAAAGCACCGATACCAATTGAAGGAAGCCCTCTCCCACACCCATGCGACGCAATACGGCGAGCATAAACTTCCACTCAATGGAATCGAAGGCCTTCTCCACATCTAAATAGACCGCGGCCGCCTTCACCTCTAGTCGGACATCCTGAAGGGCACCAAACACAGTCCTGAGATTGTATGACAGCGTGCGGCCCGGAATGAATCCAGCCTGCTCCGGACCGACCAAGAGGGGCAATAACGGAGATAGACGATTAGCCAGTATTTTAGCAAATATTTTTGTGTCCACATTAAGCAACGAGAGCGGCCGATAAGAGGAGCATTTCTTGGGGTCTTTATCAGGTTTCAACAATGTAATGATCAGAGCCTCACACATAGAAGGTGGCATGACCCCAGCTGCTCCCATTTCATGAAACAGGGTACTCAGGTGAGGAATCAAGATGTCACTAAAAGCTTTGTAAAAAGACACTGTCAGCCCATCAAGCCCCGGGGCACTGCCCTCCCTCATAGAACTTAATGCCAATCGTATCTCACTAACCTCAAGGGGGCGCAAGAGGAATTCCTGGTGCCAGTCCGTCAACCACGGGAACTTGATGTATTCAAGATAATTCAATATATCATCATCACTAGGGGCGACCTTAGAGCTGTATAGCTCTTGATAATATCTACGAAACCGACTGTTAATATCAACCTGCTCTGTTAGGATAGAGCCCTCCTCGTCAACCAGCTCAGCAATGACACCAGTCTCTGATCTGCGGTGGGCCAGCGCTGCCTGTACCGAGCCCGGCCTGTTGGCCTCCCCATATAGTCTAGCTGTGGCATATTTACCCATATATTTGACTTCGCTATCTGCCTCCTTATGGTATTCGTCAATTGTGGTTTTGAGCAACTCCTGTATCTGTGGATCATTTCTGACTGCCATCTCAGCCTCTAGTTTAGCCATTCGGGATTCTAATAGAGCAAGTCTGTCTCTGATAGATCGAAGCACCCCAGCATGCTTGATGATTGCTACTCCACGTATAAAGACCTTAAATGACTCCCAAACCGTGGCAAAAGAGTCTACAGAGCCAACGTTAAAAGTGAAAAATTCTGTAATTGCATCAGTGAGCTCAGATTTAAAAACTGTGTCGAGAAGTGAGTATGGTGGAAATCTCCACAGAAATGGAGGAGGACCGCGCGAGGGCACATTGATCACTAGTAAAATGGGTGAGTGGTCCGAGAAGGACTGAGCCAGGACTGAGCAGTCCTGAATCTTGGTCATCAGCGTCCGTGATATGAACCAGTAGTCTATGCGTGTGTGAATATCATGGTGCGCCGAGTAATGTGTGAACCCGCCCCTTTCGCAAGACCTGGCTCTCCATACATCTACCAATTGCATTTGTAAAGCTATATCTGCAATGGCCTTGGCGGAAGCAGACGGAGGCCTGGGAGGGCCCTTCGAGCGGTCAAGCGCTGGATCTAAACACAATTAAAATCACCACCCCAAAACAGCGGCAATGGGTTGCGGTCCCTAAGGAGTGCAAATATGGACTGGTAAAACTGTGGGTCGTCATAATTTGGGCCATAAGAGTTAACAATGAGGAAATTCTGCTCTTTACCATAACACCTGGATATGACATATCTGCCAGCTTGGTCGGTCTCACAGCGTTCAAGTTGGAGCCCCGATTTAGGATTAACCCATGTCAACACACCCCTGGAGTGCGAAGTAAAACCCGCAGCATGGAAAGGGCCTGTTAATCTATTACCTGTGAGCAACGCACTTCCAGGGTGCAGGTGAGTCTCCTGGAGCAGTGCAATGTCGACCTCCCTCCGCTTCAAGTACGCTAGAATTTTACGCACCTTCCTATGATCGTTGAGGCCCCTGACATTCCATGTCATGAGGCTCAACCGCTTAATATGCCCCCGTCCCGTGTGATGCCGTGACATGTAGAGAGTTTTTACAATTGGTGTAGCTACCCTGTGATACCTCATATGTAGCCCCACTCATCATGGACACAATAATGCATGTGATCAACAAAAGAATGAATAACAGAGCTCCCCCAACCCCTCCCCGCTCCCACGCCTTGCACTCCCCAACTCGGCAAAGGCGAGCAACAGCCCTCCCTGTCACAAAAGAGACAAAATAAAACTTAAAAAATACCACACATATGCAACAATAAACCCCTGTAAATGCAGAGAAAAACAGCATGTAACGCATTGGGGCGGATCTTACCCAGCAGTACCACACTAGTCCACCACCCCGCCCAGCCACCAATTAGCAATTGTAAAGCTTCAATAGTAGGATCGTAGCAGCTATTAGGAGACGTAGACAGTTCCTGAATCGAATGGCTTCCCTGTACCAGAGCGCCAATCGGGCCACCCCACACTCAGCAGCCCACCGAACATAGAAAAACAACCCAAAATAAAGCACCTTAGGAGGAATAGTCGCTTGTAGAACAGCCCAGTGTACCAGCAAAACACTCAGCCTAATATCTGAGCTCTCATCATGGTACAATGATAAGTGGAACTAAGAACCAGGAGAGACATGGACAGGACCAGCCTCACCACCTTTTCATCAATCATTGTCATCCAGGCTCCCAGTCGCACCATCTGCGCGAGTGCTTTCGTTCTGACCCTTCCCACGCTTGCCAGCCTTATCCCAGTCTTTGAGAGCTTTCTGGAGAGATTGCGGTTCAGAAAATATCTTGGCTTTTCCATCAAACAACACCCTGAGTCGCGCTGGGTATAACATAGCGTATTCAATGTTCTGGTCACATAGTTTGCGTTTCAGGGGTGTGAATTGCCTCCTAGCGTCTTGTACCTTAAAAGTAAAGTCTGAGAACAAAGAGAGAGAAGACCCTTCATACTGCAAATTGCCCAGTTCTCTCGCCTTCCGTAATGCGGCGTCCCTGTCGTGGTAATTCAAAAGTTTGGCAATAATGGGCCGCGGAGGGGCACCAGTCTGAGGCCTGGGACGCAGCGAGCGGTGCGCCCTCTCCACGACAAACATAGGGGAGAAAATATCAGCACTCAGCAGAGTTGTGAGCAGTTTTTCGACAAAGGTCTCCATGTTGCCAGTCGCCGTACATTCCGACAGGCCCGTGATTCGCAGGTTACTGCGCCGTGATCTGGCTTCCAAATCTTCGGCTCTGTCCTGCAAGGCAACCAGGGCTTTCTCCACACGTTTCTGGGCATTGTTGGAGTCAGTTTGGGCCTCCTCAGTTTCCGTGATACGCCGCTCTGCCATATCCAAACGTTCTGAGTGCTTGTCCACCCGCTCCGACATTCTGTCCATTCTATAGGCCAGAGTGTCTATTTTAGCGTCAATCGCCGACAGTCCTTGCTGCATGGACGCTATTATCTGCTTAATGTCACCGATAGGATCCTCCGCGGGATTTTCAGGCTCCGACATCGTGGATTCCGCTGCGTCCTCACAGCGTCTGGACTTCCGCTGTTCAAAGTTTATCTTTGGCTGCGTCTTGTCCGGCTTGCCCATCTCGGCGCACTCGGCCCCCAGGCCTATGCTCGCTCGCGCTCCAAATCCGGTCGACGATCCCTCCCGGCCCAGCGACCGGGCGCGTCACCCCCTGGTGGTTTCAAGCCAGGACAAGGGCGTGCCAGGTCAAGCGTCAGTGGAAGCTACCTGTGACGATGTAGGACTGCCAGCAGCACTGGGTATCTGCCGAGTATGGGCCCCTCACCTACACCACGAAGCAGAAGGGGTCGCCGCGTCGAGCAGGCGGAGCAAAGCAGGCCGAGGTAGGGGCTTCGCATCAAGGCGGCGTCAATGCGATGGTCCCCTGGCGCTGAGGGCGTTCAAAAGAGATCAGTGCCAGACGACGAGGATCAGGGCTCCCTTAGAGTGCGGCGCAAGGGGAAATCAGCAATGCGCCAAAAGGACAGGCGGCGCCTCCGTCAGTCAGGCCAGTTAGCGACTCCCAGTCAAATGGGCATCAGAGCTCACCTTGCACGTGCGAGCGCCCAGCGCACCCCTCCGCAGCAATCCGCAGCATCCGGGAGTCTCCGGCAGGGAGTCCCGAGAGTTAGGGCCCCGCTCTCATCAGACTCTGCTTGATGTCCGTGCTGGTGCAGCTCCGCTGAAGACGCTACTCACGCCGGCCCCGCCACCAGCCTGCGCGCCGGCGTAAGGCGCCACGGATCAGAGCTCAGGATCTGTCGGGGCAATTGTCCGTGCAGGCACAGCATCCGATGCACCAAACAGGGGGCAACGCCCGTCCAGCACCCTCGTCGGGAAGCATGGTCTGGGAAGCTTCTAATTCATGCCGGATTGTGTCGGTGGCCGGCGGAGCTCGATCACGGAGCGGCCATCTTTAGGCCAGGCAAGCTCCGCCCCCCCAGACACTCTGAATACTTATTGGGGTTGTTGGAGGTTTTTCATTTGTTTTTAGTCCTTCTCGTTTAGTGAGTTCTAAAGTAGGTTAACTTGCCAGGTTGAAATGGCAGTTTAAAACTGCACACACCAGCTCTACAGTGGCTGGCCTGAGCCATGTTTAAGGGCTACTGAAGCGGGTGTAATAATCAGTGCTGCAGGCTCACTAGTAGCATTTAATTTACAGGCCCTGGGCACATATAGTGCACTTTACTAAGGACTTACAAGTAAATTAAATATGCCAATTTTGGATAAGCCAATGTTACCATATTTAGAGTACAGAGTAAAATGCTCTTTAGCACTGGTTAGCAGTGATAAAGTGCCCAGAATCCTAAAGCCAGCAAAAATGAGGTCAGAATTCAAAAAATCAGGGAAACCACACCAAAGATGTCAGGTTACCGGCTACCGGTATCCGGATACAGCGGTCACAGCGAGATCCTTTAGTGGGGTCTAGTGTCCGTCTTGGATAACCAAGCTGGACTCTAATGGCACTCCTGGATCCAGTTAACTTGGGTGCAACTTTTGGCTATCAAAGATCGGTCTCTCGAAGCGCCCAATGGCAGCTAGCAGCAAATCTTCTGTGGTGGCTAGCAACTACAAAGAAAAAAAAACGTTTAGCTTTAACAGAAATGCAACTATGTCTTTGTGAGGATATGGGTGTATTATATGGTATAGCTGTGCAGCCTTACCATGGAACATACTCACAAAAACGTTCTTGGGTGCAGTCAGGCTTGTTTGAACAACCCTAAGCTCAACCCTGGGTAGCTAAATCTTCGAGCAGCAAGGCTTGCACAAAGAAACTTAGTGTGAAGCATTCAACAGTACCAAGTCACGAAATAAGAAAGCCACACAACATGAAAGAAGCACAACGCCAATTTATCATGATAGATGATATTTTTAGGAATATTTAGAGTCTTTGATGAACAAAATCCACCTTGGGGTTCGGGAGATACAGATTTTTAAAGGTTTTATAACTTTTTAATTCAACTGCAAACAAGCATTGGTCAAGCAAAAGTTTGCAAAGTTTGTAAACTTTAGTTTGGCTACTCTGGCTTGGGCGATCAGATCTGACAGGAAGAAGGTATGGGGGTCAATGGGGCAGATTTGGACAGTTACCTGCCCACCAGAGCATTTCCCAGTCCAGTTCCAACCTTTACAACACGACCACCATAGAGGTTACAGGATGAAAAGATTCTCAAGGATGCTCTGGTTGCTGTGCAGTCGACAGGGGTGCCTTTGTGGGGATTTCTCGGTCCATGGGTTGTGTGGGGCAAGTTTGGCCACATAGGTCGGGGTCCCATGAATTTCTCTTTGAAACTGTAGAAGGCCAGTTGCAGCTGGGCTACCGGTATCCGGATACAGCGGTCACAGCGAGATCCTTTAGTGGGGTCTAGTGTCCGTCTTGGATAACCAAGCTGGACTCTAATGGCACTCCTGGATCCAGTTAACTTGGGTGCAACTTTTGGCTATCAAAGATCGGTCTCTCGAGGCGCCCAATGGCAGCTAGCAGCAAATCTTCTGTGGTGGCTAGCAACTTGCCGGTGTGGGCTACTTGGGCTGTGGAAACCCCGGTGCGGGTTCCAGGGGGTCAGTCCATGGTTACTTTGAATCACTCCTTTGGTCTGGGGCATGACTTTTCCCAGAGCCAGGAGCCATAGTCCTCTCTTTGCTAGTCCACGGTGCAGCAGGTGCAGTACAGCAGACAGTGCAGCCTCTTTGTACAGTTCAGGGGGCAGCAGGGCAGTCCTTCTTTGCTCCTTGTTCCAGTTCTGACATGATCTGAGGTGCCATATTTATCCCAGGAAAGTGCACTGATGGGGCAACGCGGTTATTAGCTAATGGGCTACCAGGTCCCCTCCCTCTTAGCGATGACTTTCTGACAATTTGTGGCACCTAACAATCCCAGGGTGCAAAATTCTGCCCACTCCTAGGTGTTGGCTCCCTTCTTTGGCTGTTAGGAGCTTGGTAGTCCATCCTAGAGGCATGGCTACCTGGGGGCTACATGCCCATGGGGAAATAGGTTTGGGCACTGGGTTTCCATCTCTGTCCCTGTCTACGGCCTGTCTACCTGAACAAAGGACAGCCCCTTGGGAGTGTGATTGCTATTTGCCCACCAAAGGCTGCTTAGCCTTTGAAGCTTGCCTTTTGGGCTAACACCCTGAGTGTCTTCCTGCGGTGGGGAGGTGGTACCTCTGCCTGCAGTGGGCTGCTATTATTTCCAAGCCTGGGAGTTGTTCACACCACTTCCCAGGCTGGCAGAAAGCTGTCTATAAGCGAGTGCCCGTGCAAGTCTACTGGACCAGCTGGGTCACAGAGACTTTAATCGTCACACTACATTTGATCTGAGCATCAGGTCGGGTTTAATGCCATGATTAATGTAATACCTTACAGCAAGTACTCAGTTAGGTAGTCCCATTCAAAAGTTTGGCAGGCTGAAGTGCCAGTCGGTAATCCTGTGTTAGCCAATGGGGCTACCAACTTTTCCACAGCAAAACGACAATTTTATGGGTTTTGGTGCTAAGACACATATAAACATACATGTTCTACTTAATAATATGCAGCTCCTTGCCTTAGGGCTCTTTAGGCCTTCCTTAGTGGAGACTTACATATATCGTTAAATGAAGTGGTGGCTTTGCCATAAGTTTGAATAGCAAAGTCGAATTAGCAGTGTTACCACTGCCCTTGCAGTCTGCAATTGCAGACTGGGAGCCATTTTGTACCATGTCACACACAGGGTGGTACAAACCGTGCTGCAGCCCTGCGTGGACACTTTGTCTTACATGCCCTGGCTATCCTATATTAGGGACTTACAAGTAAGTCAGTCCTTGACAATTGGGGACAGCTATATGAACATACTTTGTAATGGGTTAGAAAATCGGACTCAAGCAGCTAGTCACAGCACCGACCCACACAGCCGTACACACGCTCAACCCCGTCTTCTCTGCCAGTGAGAACATCAGCTACAGCCACACCACCAAAATCACCTGGACAGACCACCACTGCATGCATTTTACCTTTGCCACTCCCACCGTACACCACTGCCATCACCGCGGCCCCCTGTCAAAGCTGGATCAAGGCCACAGAAGAACTGCTCATTGACTCCCTCAGCACAACCACTCTGCCGACGCCAACAGACGCCAACACCGTAGCACGCAACCTCCACTGATGGATCTCAAACTGTGCCGACACTCTAACACCCCTCAAGGAAAGACCAGGCAAGCAACATTCCAAGCAAGCCAGCTGGTTCACTCCTACCCTCCATGAGTCCAGACGCACCTGCAGACGACTCGAGAAGAGATGGAGGAACAACAAAACCCAGGAAACCCACGCTACCTTCAAATCCGCCGTCAACGCACACCACCTCCTCCTAAAAAAAAAACACAAAGAAAATGGCCCTCCAAGACAGAATCAGCACCAACACACACAACAGCAAAGAACTCTTCGCCATTGTCAAGGAGTTCGCCAGGCCCAACAGCGAGACCACAGATATCCCTCCTTCCCAGGACCTTTGCAACAAACTCAGCACCTTCTTCCACCACAAGATCAGACAGATCTATGACAGCTTCGACACCCCAGACCCTGCCACTACACCTGCCACCACCGCACACAACCACACTGCACCCCAACAGACCGTGCTCTGCTGGACCCCGCTCACAGCAAAGGATACACTCAAGACCATGAAGAGCATCCATTCAGGAGCCCCGTTGGATCCTTGTCCTTACCACATCTTCCACAGAGCAGCTGCCACCATCGCCCCCCAGCTTCGCCGCATCATCAACTGCTCCATTGAAACCACCACCTTCCCTGATGACTGGAAACATGCCTAGATCAACCCCATGCTGAAGAAGCCATCCTCAGACTCAACCGACCTCAAGAACATCAGACCCATCTCCCTCCTCCCTTTCCCAGCCAAGGTCATGGAGAAGGCCATCAACACCCAACTCTCCTTGTTCATAGAAGTGAGCCACGTCCTGGACACCTCCCAATCCGGCTCCTGAAGCAACCACAGCACAGGGACCACATTCATCGCCGCCACCGATGACATCCGCTCCCTCCTAGACCGGGGTGAGACCGCAGCCTTCATCCTACTTGATGTATCGGCCACCTTTAACACCATCTCCCACCGCACCCTAATCACGAGACTCCATGACGCCGGCATCTGCGACAAGCCACTCAACTGGATCCACTCCTATCTCACCGGCTGGACTCAGCGAGTCCAACTAACCCTGTTCCTCTCAGAACCTACAGAGATCAGCTGCAGGGTGCCCCTGGGCTCCTCCCTGAGCCTCACCCTCTTCAATGTCAACATGGCCCCCCTCACAGCTATCATCAGAAGCCATGGACTCAACATCAACTCCTATGCCGACGACACCCAGCTCCCTCACCAATGAACCCACAACAGCCAGAACCAACTTCCACAGTGGAATGAAGGCCGTCACCACCTGGATGAAAGATAGCTGCTCAAGCTCAACTCAGACAAGACCGAAGTTCTCATCTTGGGACCTGCGTCTTCAGCCTTGGACGACTCTTGGCAGCCAGCTGCTCTGGGACCCCCTTCCACCCCGACTGACCATGCTCACAACCGCAGCATCACACTGGACTCATCGCTTACAATGAACCGCCAAATCAATGCAGTTTCCTCAGCCTGCTTCCACACGACCCGCCTACTTCGAAAGACATTCAGATGGATCCCCACAGAATCCAGAAAGACGATTACCCACACACTCATCACCAGAAGACTCGACTACGGCAACGTACTCTACGCCAGCGTCACCCAGAAACAGCTCTAGAAACAACAGAATGTCCAAAACGCCACAGCCAGGCTGGTCCTTGACAAACCCCGCCGCAGCCACATCATGCAACACCTCCGACAACTCCACTGGCTCCCAGTCAACAAGAGAATCACCTTCAAGCTCCTCACACATGCCCACAAAGCTCTCCACGACGAAGGACCAGCATACCTGAACCACCGCCTCGCATTCCACGTACTCGCCAGACAACTCTGTTCTGCCCAACTCGCCCTAGCCTCTGTCCCCAGGATCCAGAAGACCAGAACCAATTCAAGAAGGACCTCAAGACCTGGCTTTTCGAATGAACCTACACCCACAGGGACCAGCAGCCCCCCTCTCCCCAGCGCCTTGAGAACTAGTGAGTAGCCACGCTTTACAAACCCCTGATTGATTGATTGATTGATCGATTGATTGATTGAACACTGGCACTGAGGTCTGGTTAGCAGGCCTCAGTTCACTTTCAGAGTCGATATCCCAGCAGCATCAGCCCAAAAATGTGGGGGTGAACATGCCAAAAGAGGCATTTCCTTACAGTGTTGATCTGCCACTTTGATCAGTCTTTCCCCCACTTCCATGAGAATAGACAGCAATTTCGAAAAACATGCATGGGTGAGGTAGTTAGGGACAAAGGAATAGATGAGAGCTAAAAATGTATTCCCAGAGTTTTGTGAGGAATTGTAAGAGAAAAATAGGACAAACGTTAGAGGATGAAGGGGGATCCATCAAGGATTTTTAAGAGATGCAAAAATAGTTGCATGTTTGAAGTAAGTAAGAAAATATGCTGAGGACAGTGACATAGTAAATAGGTTGTTTATATAGGAATGAAGAAAAGGAACAATGGAAAGAATTAGGAGCAGGAAGAGGCTGTGGGATTCACATGGCGAAAGAAGTTCAGGCTCAGTAATGAGAGCTAAAAAAGAAAATGTAACATTGCGTCTGTCGGTTGTTGCTGAGGGAACAGTGGATGGAGAGAAGTGATGATGAGTGTCTTTCTTTGAAGTAAAATAATTGGCCAAGACTGTGGCTGGAAGAGATTATTTAGCAGAAAGGTCAGCATCATTAGGATACAGTAGCTGAAGAAGGGTCTAAAATAGGCAACAAGGGTGACGGGCAGGAGAAGAAAAGGTTGTCTGGAAATATAGTTCCTAATTTGATCGAAAAGAATGATCACAGGGAAAGCGTAGATGCAGGAGAAAGATCAGAGAGGGGTTTTGACATTTTGCATCAACTTTCGTCCCACTACAAAAAGGTGTGGGAAGTCCAAAGGGCTAGTTTAAGGCAAGGGTGAGGGTTTCATCAAGAAGGTACAAATGACATAGGTGAGCAAGAATGATCAAGTTGTAAGGAAGTAGTGGATGAGGGGAAGTAGATTTAGATAGAGCTTAGAGACTCAAGGGATTCGAAGAAGGAAAGAAAGGAACAAATAGAAAGTATGACAACTTGAACATCCAAAGTGTTTGTGCTTATCTTTTCATTGTCATACATCACTGATACTCAAAGTACGGCCCGGTGGGGGGGGGGGGACACGCATGCGGCCCTCCTGACCTTTACATGCGGCCCCTGGTGTACAGCAGCACTCGGCTGCTGGTTACTAGAGAGATGCTAACAATAACAAGGATGTTAAATAAACAGGCAAGGGTTTATTGAAAAGTTAATTGGTGTTAAAGAAAGGAAGTAACTATTGAGTCTTGCACCACTTAACTTTAGGAGAACCTTAATTTTTAAAGCCATCTTGTAGCAAAAGTATAAAAAATGATAAAGTCTATTTAAGATTCAAAAGTGTATTTAATTAACATGCAGGACCTTTTCACTTTAGTACAGTAGATAATATCAAGCATTAAGAAGTATTTTTATAAAGTGAACATTTTTAAACATGAATTTAGAAACATAAATTTTTCCCCCACCCTGACAACAATGCTAATAGTGAACTAAAGAGGCAAGTCAGTTGTTATGTGCACTCTTTAGGTGACCCGGGTTCCTATTTTATAAGTAAAACATTATTGTTTATTAAATCAAACACAGGAGAAGGTTTTGTACAGCTTGCATCCTGAAGTCATGTATTTCGAGGTAGTCGTATATATAATAATGAAGAAAAAGACGGGAAGGTGAAATAAAACTATTGCCTAGGATCACACAATTTGGTCAATTGGGGAAGCCGTGATTAATCCCGGCTTCCCCAATTCTGGTTGCCCATTGTGTAATTCAGCAACTAGATGTATATGTTTTGCTTCCCCTACACCCACCTTACCACCAATGCTCCCCAGACCAAACCACCCGGCCCGACCGTACCCCACTGGCATCAATGCGGCCCTCGGTCACATCACAAACTACACCTTATGGCCCCCGGGAAAATTTTTGTGAGTACCCATGTTCTACATGGTAAACTACCAAAATATGGAGTTACTCAGTTTGAAATATTGTGCTACAAAAATACTGTAGCAAGAATATCAGCTTGAAAAATATTGTGAAATTACGTTTCTATAGGTAAATATAGATTTCAGAAATACCCATCAATTTACCTTGAAGATATGTGTATCTTCAAGGTACATCAATGTATAATTAAGTATAGATATATATATCATCAAGATACATTGATGTATAGATTTACTATACATTGATGTACCTTGAAGATATACACATCCGTTTGCTATCCTTCATTACAATGTGTATTCAAGAATAGCAAATTTGTACATACCTAAGTATATTTACCTTCATAATATTTTGTAGTCAGTATTCTAGGTACAATATTTTTGGCATCACAATATTTGTGTCCTCGATATTCTGGCAGCCAAGCTCTTACAAATATACATATATAGCTACATATTTACTGGTAGTAATTCGAGACAAATCCTCATTCTCCTGCTTCTGGGATGTCATAGAGTCTACTTACTTAAAATGCATCTCTCTTCGCTCTTGCTTCCAAGATTTTATGGGCATCTACACAAACACACGCCCAAAGATAGACAGGCAGAGACACACACACACTCAAAATGATGATAGCATAAGCCCTCAATCCCCACACACCCGTTGATATTTTACGCAAAGAAAGCCCATCAGGCCCTCTTAGTTTTGCCATATTTCCTGCTTGCTTCAACTTCATAGAGAGAGAGGAAGGACTACTAAGGCACTTTTGCTGCCTTCGGCAACCCTGGAAACTGTACAGAGACCTCAGCTTTATTTTTATTCTTGATCTGTGATTTCCTTAAACATAAAAACATAACAAAAGGAAGCTTGACGTAATTTAATGAGTTTGCTTCTTAACTGATGAACAAAAGAAAAGCAGTGTCATTTTGAAACAGGGGCAAGTTGGAGTCCATAGGGGCTGGTAAGTTGAGGGGGGATAAACTGGTTCATGGGCCCTACATGAGTGTGAAAGATATGTACAGTAAGTTGCCCTGAGCAGACTGCAATCCTGCAGGCATACACTTTTTGCAATAAAGGGCATACCTCTTTCAATGTGCCCATTTCATCCATTTTAAAGCCCGTATTCTGGGTTCACAGTGCGGGGTCTTTGGAGTCCACCTGTTGGTTTAGTGAACAGCAGCCGCTTATTTCACTGTGCCAGTTAGATAGATGGACACGCACTGTTTCGGCATTTTGATATAGGGAAAAATAGGATACATTTTGTACAAACACACACAGAGCTAAGGCCTGCAACTTCTATGCAGAAGTTTCAAGTTAAAAGCAGCTTTAGGCCTCAGTAGAAATACAGGCCCAGGCCTCTGCACGAGAAAGAGGTCAGAAAATAGCATGTTACAAAGGACAGTGTGTTTAGCTGAACTTATCAGGTCACACAGTTTGTTGAAAGGTCAGGAAATAGCCTGTGGTCACAAAGCTAAGCTACTGTATGAAGCGTAGATCATATCTTCCTCCAGACTCAGGAAACCAGTAGTGTTTTAAACGTTGGAACTGCAAAATCGGGTTACCACAAGTCCATCTGCTAGAGAGACGAGCTGAAAGGTATCAATCTTGTCTTTTGTAATCGTGTTACTAACCCATGCACACATAGATTAAGCACATGCACAGGATGGACTGGCCCAGGTGCAAGCCTTGCCACTGCTGATAATGACATGAATGTCGCTTCAGTTGAAAACCACATGTCACACTTACACGATGCTAGCAGTAGCGGTCGGTGGTGGGAGTGCCGCCGGGCGCTGACGTGGGGCGGGGGAGGGGCAGGGTGGGGGGTAGTAAACTACGTATTACGGCCGATTACAGGTAAGTACACATATAAATAAATAAAACGAATTTCGTTGCGCGCGCTGCAGCGCATTTGGCGATGCAGCGCAAGAAACGAAATTCGTTTTATTTATTTACATGTGTACTTACCTGTAATCGGCCATAATCTGTAGTTTACTACCCCCCACCCTGCCCCTCCCCGCCCCACGTCAGCGCCCGGCGGCACTCCCACCACCGACCGCTACTGGATGCTAGGCATGATGGATGAAACCACAGGCCAGAGGTCAGATAAGCGTAGCCAATAAGCGTTAAGCAAAAATATAATCACTCGCTTCGCAGGAAAACAGATGTATGTAAAATGTTGTTAATAACGTTTAAATTATGAGAATAGAAAAACCACTGAGGGGGTTTCCGCCAATATGAGATGCGAGGGCCATGTGGCCCATATCTATATGTGCTTTGTTTCCAAGAAATTACTGTATCTGCTGATTTCAATCTACTCATTTGTGACGTAAATCCTATGCTTGTAACCTTTTTCTATTGCGGTTTTAGAGTATATAAGCCACTGCTTTTTGACTGTTCGTTGGACATCAGATTCCAGTCTCGGCTGAGCCTGGCTGATCTCCCCAGCTGATTAATGCCTTAAACCATATTGTATTGTCAACCTGCTTCTTTGTTATTCTTACAGAGATTTATCCCTCCAACATCGTGGCGAGCCAGCCAGGAGTTCCACTTCTTCTCGCCTCCTGCCACACCCTGGGCACCACCTGTCCTTATGGAAATGGTTTTGCGCAACTAAAAGAAGGTAAGAAGACGCCGGTTAGAAAGTCTTCACATTTCTCTGGGACAGGTGGGGCTTGGGAGTTGGCATTCTTCAAAGGTAAGAACAGTGCGAATGTCGTCCCTTATACCTTACAGGTAGCGTGTTGACAGTATAATGTGTCCTATGGTATTATTTGTATTAATGTTCATATGTGGGAAAATGCATGCATGATTGTGCACTGACACAATAACAAGGACTAGAGCTCCGGTGGTAAGTCCGGAAGGTACTAGGGGACCTGGCTAAAAGAGCCAGAAGTGGTCAGGAAAGAGTAGGACTTGAAGCTGGACAGCCAGCATACGTTCTGGCAAAGAAACAGGTGAAAACCTGGTGTTCATTGGAACTTTATTCTGAGTAAGAGCAGAACAATTCAAGTAATCTCAGACTTTAAGTCTGAAAGTCACAGTTTGCAGTTACACGCAGTGAAGGATATCCTTCTTGTGAGTTCAGGAGATGCGACCAGCTGCAGCAGCAGCAGTAATAGTAGTTTTTGCCCTAGTATGAAGTTTCAGAGTACATTAATATGCCTATGCAGATGTGAATAGAAGTAAGGACACACATTAATGTCATTTTGTAGTTTTTGTGCTGTTTATACTTAGGATTTCTGAGTTGTGTGAAATACTGTAGAGTTTTAGGAAAAGGATTTTTTATTTAGACAAATGCCTCAAGGGCGCACAGGTTTCCCAACCACAATCGATTCCCGAATTAATTATCCATTTTTATAACGGTCTCCCTGTGGCCCTTTCTAACGGTACTGACCCTGGTTGGCCAGCAATCCCAATACTATCCAATAACCCTTTAATGTCAGAGATTTGTGAGCGTCTAGATATTGACTATACATCACCGCTGGGTCTCCTGACAACATACATTGATGTGACAGTAAAACTCCTGTCAGATAACTAAAAAGATCGGTCCCAAAGAAGTAAACACAAAGACATTGTCCTCCACATTACAGTGATTAAGAGTAGGGTACAGTAACCTCATGAACCCCACAACAAATACTGATGCTATCAATTATTATCCCTATAGTCAAACCATAGAGCCTCCAGATTGGAGCCTAGAAGAACTATCAAATAGTATAGATGAGGACCTAAATAGCTATTTTCAAGGTACACAAACCATAGAAGAAATAACAGATAGACTTGATAGGAACGTCCTTAATTTTCTTGCAGGTGAGTCTGAACAGGACCTTTCCGCACTTAAGATATTGGAATTGGTTTTGAATTCTACAAAACCTATTGCAGTGGTTCACCCCACAGTGAGACACCCCCCAGAAGGCCCCCCGAGAAATTAACTCATTACCTATATGAGTAGCAAGGAGAATAGCCCGAAGGAAATCTACCATAATCACCAAGGATAGATACTTAAATATAGGCCACCAAACACCCCTGAACCCCCTACACAACCAAATATACACGAAAAACAGGCATATCAAGATATAATTATTATTTTTGGCATAGGTGAAGAGAAGCCGAAAAGGCATTGGAAGTGGGGAAAAGTTCTGCCTGGCACACAGGATGGGGCGAGTTTAAAGTGATTAGTGGTGTAACTATTTACAGATGACACTGCTGCTATCATGTGGTGAACAAAAGACTATATTGAAATAATAGCAAGGTTTCTCTTCTAAGTCACCCTAACATATTTACAAATTAACACCTGGTGTTAGATCTCTTATTGTGTGCATTTGGTAGGGACCTCCCAGTGTGGGATTTAGGATATGAATAACAATAACCCACAGACCCCACAAATTGTTGTCTATATTTATGATAACATTATTGTGTCTATAGCATCAGGTAACAATCCACTCAGGCCACCTATCAATGCTCCAACCCAAGACAAATGCATAACTGAAGTTCTACAGAGATTAGGGATAGGCATGTCCGATGTCCACCATCACGGGCTGACCACGATTTACATGAAGTCAGGAAATACCCCATGAGGTAGACAAGGGTATCAGGTGGAAAGTATAATAGAACTAAGAATAAGCAATATCATTAGGAAGAGTGAACACTTATAACAGGGACAAGTTAGGCCCAAATATAAGACTAAACAGAGGCCAAGTGTACAGCATAAATAATGGGGACCCCTTTAGAACACATGGTTAAGGTGTTTCCTGGCGACAAGGACAAAATAGAGAAATATTGTAAGGAGTGGCATAAGGCAACATCAAAACTTGAACATGCATGGCCTGAAAAGGGCTCATTTGACAACATAACGTTAGATCATATAGCCACCCTCTTACAAAGCAAATATAATGGGAAGAAATTAGAAAAAAGGAAGACCATCTTAGATCAGTGGAAGGTATTTTGCGAAACACACAGGAAGGAGACTGAGACAAGGCCCCAGTCCCTTCCTTCAGCTCCTCCACCCCCGTACCGAGAGGCACAAGCAAGTTTAGTCATTGCAAAGGTACAGGGCACATATACAATGCAGGCTAATACATCAAACACACTTCCCACCTCCTCACATCTACCTGCTGTAGGATATTCAGACCCTGAGTGTAGCCCACCATCGGAATCATCTTCCAAACACAGTGAATATGTCACGAATGGCTACCACACCTCGGGGATGTCGGGGGGAGACACCAATAAATATGTAGGAACAGTGGATGCTACCTTTACACTTCATTTAGAAGATGAAACTGCGCCTAACGAGAAAGATAAAAGTGAAGGTCAGCACTCAAAATCAGATTCAAAGGACACACAGAGAGGAGGTGATACTAGAAAAACAGTCAGTGGTCCAAGAAATTCAAGTCCCGAGAGTGAGAGGAGGACAGGAAAGTTAGCATTTACACCAAAAACACCTCCTGCAGCACGCTGGAGGCTGATAGAGGAGGGTGGCGATAGCAAGTGGGTCAAGATAAGGGAAGTTGGATAGATAGACACAAGAACAACCTGGGGAAAAGAGGAGGTGCCCTTGTGGCATCGGAGGACACTAGACAGGTCACAAATGATGGAACACCAAAGCTCGGAGGACTTGCTTCGTGCACATAACCTCTTAGGTGAAGAAGACATGAGGTCAGACAGATCTTACATAGGATCAGATGGGGCATTAGATGATGTAACAGAGCATGTTAAGAGAATGTACATCATTAACGACTATGATAGAGAACAGTCACAATTTGCCTGTGGGGGGGGGGGGGGGCACCAACAGGGTTGCTCAGGCCTTACAGAGGAGACAGCAAGAGTTAAACAGATTGAGATTCGATGGAACGCATGCACCCCCTTATGAGAAGCAAGGGACATTTAACATGACGGGAAGAATGACATTGAGAAAAGACACAGCACGCCTACTCCCTGTGCGCCCAGGCAGGGACCTGACACCCAATGAAATAGTGGCCCAACATGAACAGAGTTGGTACAATGTTGTCCCTTTTACTGACAATCTAGCAGGTTGGACAGAAGGACTAGCACCACAAATGACACCATGGCCACGAGATGGTTCTTTTGAACCACAAGACATGGCAAATGTGGAGATGTGCATCCTTCACGGTATAGGGGATCCTGAGTGGGATTATCCTTATATGAAGCACAGCCTACGAATATGGCACAGATATGCCAGACAGTATGACTCACGTCACCCTACAGGAGGTAGGGGAGAGATGGGATGTGACTGGACAAAATGCAATACGGTTCTATAACATAGTGAAGAAGGGATTACCAGCTGAAGTGCAGGACAAACTAGACAACATAGTAGCCTTAGAAGCCAAACCATGGACTGAGATACAGGCTCACATAATACATTATTGTAAAAAGAGACAGGACAAGGAAAAGAGCGAGAAGGATAAAATTGAGAAAGCAGCAGCTAAATTAGTACAGCAGAAACTAGCAAAGAGGACAGAGGGAGGAACTGCCACTGCGGCTACCCAGATGGCCGCAGTGTCTTTGGACGTGCCACCTGTAAACACCACTTCGCAACCCCAACAATATGCCCCCAGATTTAATAACAGGAATGGGCAAGGAGGGCGAGGAAGGTTTGGGGGAAATAGGCAAAACACATTCAGGGGGCGGGCAAACATGCCACTACTGTAAGATGCCAGGACATTTCATTAGAGAATGTAGGACCAAAAAGAACAACGAACAGGCAGGGGCAATATATGGCCAACAAATGGTACCACCTGGTCGCACTGTGGCACAGCCTGTCATGAGCCCCCAAGTGATATATCTTCCACAGCCCCAAATGCAGTCTCAACAACAGTTCCAGCCCCAACAGGTGCAACAACACGTGCCCCAAATGCAGTATGGGCCGCAACAGGCAGTGCAGACCACTGTACAACACCAGACCTTACAAGGTGGGGTAACGGTCAGAGGAGGAACCCCTTTCAGCAAAATTATGTGGGAGGATATGCTCAATGAAGGTGCCCACAGAGTAGTCTCATGTGTCCAGTACTATCGATAACTCACAAGCCAGACGAGGAACCCACTGTGACGGTAGCCATAAATGACAGGGAATACAGCTTTCTCATTGACACTGGGGCCACTAGGTCCTGTATCCGTGAGAGAGGACTCCTGCTGTCAAATTCATCAATGGACACACAGGGGTTCTCCGGGGAAGTAATGAGGGTTCCATTCACCAAACTTGTGGAGATGGAGATAGGGGGGAGATACGTTAACAACAGTCTCTTATTCTCCCCCACGGCCCCAGCAAACTTGTTAGGACGTGATCTTATGGCAAAATTAAACATGTACATCCACTTCGAGGAGGATGGGACAATGGTCTGCCTAACACCAGGAATGTCTCGCACACTTATCATGACAGTGGTCACTCACCACCCAGACGGTGACCGAACCAGAGCTAGGCCTATAGACATCCCAGCCATTACTAGAGCAGTGTATACTATCATAGCAGAAACACCAGAACTAACAGGAAAGCTAGTTGGATTGCCAAGGAACTTTCTGTTCCGCCGCCAGAGCCCCTGGTCAGAAAAGCTGAATTCTAAAGTGTCAGGTAAAGATCTCATACTGGAGGTGGAAGCTGTGAAGATATCTTCCACCTGAGGGATGGTGATGGCAAGTGATTACACCTGTACAATGTGGGCCTGTGTCATCTTTCATGACCCCAATATAAAAGTAAAAGATATATCAGATGACCAGTTGTTTGCTGATGACCCCACAAGGTCAGTGTTAGTTTTTCAAGACAGTATTCCATTGCGTATTCCGCTGGAAACAAGGTCTGCAATACCAAAGACTGTTTCTGGTCCTAGTAAGGACAATGATCTTGCGTAGGTACCCTCTGATTTGTGGACGAAAGGCCCTCACGATGTGGGCCTCGTCCGCACAGCAGTCCCATTCAGAATAACCTTGAAGGAAGGAGAAATACTACCAAGGGTAAGGCAATACCCTCTATCCAAAGAAGCAGAGGAGGGCATCGCCCCAGTTATACAGGCATTGGTAAAGCAGGGAGTCATATACCCAGGTGTATCCCCCTGCAACACCCCGATTTAACCGGTCAAGAAGGCCAAGGGTAATTCATCGCGCATGATACCGGAATTCCCTGTGGTACCTGACCCTTCCGTTATCCTGACTAACATACCCAAAGATGCTAAATACTTCTCAGTCATAGAATTAAAAAATGCATTCTTTAGCATTCCACTACACCCAGATAGTCATTACTTGACTGCATTCTCATTTCGTGGCTCCCAGTACCTCCATTCTCGTTTACCTCAGGGGTACTGTGAGTCCCCTAGTGTCTTCAACAGAGCAGTCAAGAATGACCTCGCTAATTTTCAAAATGACAGTACAATACTGCAGTATGTCGATGACTTACTAATTTGTAGTGCCACAGAAGAACAGTGCAGAAAAGACACTGTGTCCCTGCTTTTCACCCTCGCCCAACGAGGTTACAAGGTAGACAGAGACAAATTACAATATTGTCAGGAAGAAGTCCATTATTTGGGACAATTGCTATCGGCCTCAGGCCGCCAAGTTACACCGGAAAGAGCAGCGTCAATTAGACGGATGACTGAGCCTGTGACAGTGAAGGGAATGCAAAAACCTTTGGGCTTATGTAACTATGTCAGACAATGGGTGTTTGACTATAGCACCCTGATAGCCCCTTCGCTCACCGCCTTCAAACATGCAAAAACACAGAAAGACAGAATAACATGGACTGCAGAAATGCAGGAAACATATCGCAAACTAAAGACAGAGATAACAAATGCACCAGTGTTAGGAACACCAGACTACACTAAAGAGTTTTTTCTTTTTTGCCACTGCAATGGCCAGGTGATGACGTCTGTCCTCACCCAAAAGTATCCTTTAGGCCACAAACCAATTGCGTACTTTAGTGGCCTACTTGATTCTGTTATGAAAGGCCATTACCCCTGCGAGCAAGCTTTGGCAACAGCAGCCTTTGCGGTTGAGAAAAGCGCCCCCATTGTCATGGGTTCACCTCTGACGCTGTATGCAGAACATGCAGTGTTTGCAATAATTCAGAAGGCTAAGATGACACTAACAACACAGAGAGTATCAGGCTATGAGATAATTTTATCACTACCATCTCTCAAGGTGGTCAAGTGTCATACAGTCAACCCTGCTACTTTCTTTGCCCCCCCCTATTGAAGATGCAGATAGTGACCCCCATGACTGTGCAATATATACTCCAGATGAGTGTAGCCAAACAAGAGAAGATCCTATTCCAGGTAGCGTTGTATATTTTGTAGATGGATCTTCCACAATAGATCAGGACACAGGAATACGACATACAGGGGCAGCAGTGGTCAGAGCCATGCAGCATGATTCTTCAGATACGTTGCAGATAACAGAACAGATAACTTTGCCATCCCATTATTCTGCTCAAGCTGCCGAGCTAGTAGCACTGGTGGCGGCCCTTAAACAGGGTGAAGGTGAAACAATTACAGTGTATTCTGATTCAGCCTATGCCACTACAACAGTGCATTCCAGCATTATGCGGTGGAGCAGACGGGGATTCCTAAAATCCGATGGAAGCCCTGTCATGCATCGCCCTTTTTTAAAAGACCTGATTGTAGCTCGCAGTAGTAAAATGCGCAGCTCACACAAATTCTCAAGACTTTGTGTCCCGTGGAAATGCCTTGGCTGATTGGGCAGCCAAGGAAGCAGCCAAACTCCCTCTAAACGATATACCTGCCACAATTCTATTAACGACTGACACAGCAGCTAGCGACACAGATGCATCTTATGATCCCCTGGACCCTTCTAGGCAATATACAGAAACAGCTCACTTGCATCTAAGAGAGATACAGGAAAATGCTCCAGACCATGAAAAGCAGTTGTGGGAATCCAGGGGATGCACACAGACAGGTACAGATTTAATATACAGACAGATATCCACAGGGAAGCCTGTCATGCCCCAAGCACTACTACTTATAGCCTTGAACCAGCTACATTTTCCATCACACACTGCCAGAGACAACATGTCTCTCCAGATACGCCAGGATTGGTTTGTTCCCAACTTACATGAGATGATCACAATGTACCTATACACATGCACCGTGTGTCAGCAGTATTCCCCAAATCCCACCTTCAAGGTAATAGCTTCTACAATACCCCGACCACAAGGACCCTTCAAGGAGTTGCACATTTATTATGTTGATATGATTGACAGATGCAACCGTTACAGGTATCTCATAGTTGTAGTCTGTCCATTTTCAAGGTGGATCGAAGCAGGCCCTTGTGTGCACTGTGATGCCAAGTCTGCTGATACTTTTCTGATCCATGAGGTTATTCCGAGATGGGGAAATCCCGAAGGGATCAGATCCGATAATGGCACACACTTTGTGAATAACATCTTTCCCATCTTACCACCTTGCTAGGAATAACACACAGGTTCTCATCAGCTTATCACCCTCAAAGTAATGACATTGTGGAGCGTCTCAATGGCCTCCTCAAGAACAAATTGAGTAAACTGTGTGTCACCTTGAAAAAGAAGTGGTTGTACTGTCTTCCACTTGACCCCACACCAAATAGTGACTGGGAGACTGATGAGTACATTAGTGCCCCCAACTAGACACAAGTTGCAAACTGAAAGTGCACCTGAAGTTGTTCAAACTGAAATGTCTGATTATATTGCACAGCTAACAAAAGCTGCAAAGTTCTTCTCTAAACAGGTCACCCAGGCAGCAGATAAGCGCGCCAACGCACTTCCAGCAGATGACCAAAGGCCACCTCTGCCAGTTGGAACTCTAGTGTACACAAAGAACTTTGTGTACACTAGAGGAAGGACAGCAAATTCAACGGACCCTTCCCAGTAACTCACAGCACAGCTACTGCGGTGAAAGTTCAAGGACATAAGCCATGGTACCATCTGAGAAACATTCGCCTGGCGCCGACCTTGCCATCTATCCTTTCGGACACTGAGCAGGAACAAGAGGGGGGAGAACAGGAGAAGCAACCGGAGTAAAGCCTCCCTCCAACTCTTCAACAGACACCTATTTTAAGATATGTACTTTTCTTTTATTTTTCCTCCTCGGTGCGTTAATATTGATGATGATAGCCCTAGTCTATTTCTATTTTTTCTCTACATTAGATATCATTAACGGAAGATTTTCCCGGAGGCCCTTGGCCTGGCGGACCCAATGTATGGTTACTATAGATTTGCCAGGAAAAATTGATGACAAAATGATCGGATCTTTGACTGCAATAGGGAAGTTAGAACAAATAGGATCAAGAAGGTGACTGCCACGATGGGTGGGGGAATCAACCCAATGTTTGAGCCCGGCGAGACTTCACGAGTCAAGGAACTCCTGAGTGTCCCCTGCTTCCCCGCAGTCCAGGTGAATATTAAAATCCCCAAGGAGTATAAAGTGGGTGAAGCGTAAGACTCGGGGGATGATTAATTCATCCAAGGCTTTGAGAAAAACGCTCGCAGGACCGGGGGGGTCTATATACCAGAGTGCCACCCAGCGAGAAAAGAGGGGAGAAGGTAACACAGAAGTCAAGGGCTTCTCCCTCCCCAATCCCCAAAGACTCACCACGGTGAAAAGTCCACTTGTCTCTAAACACAACCGCTACTCCTCCTCCCCTACCGGCTTTACGATCAGCACGTGAGATTTTGTACCCCCCAGGGATGGCCAACTCAATCACCGGATTTGAGTACTCAGTGAACCAAGTCTCTGTTATAAACAGCATATCAAGAGGCTCGTCGGACAATAGATAAAAGATATATTGTGAGTGTTTACAAGCCGAACGAGCATTGATCAATGCCGCTCTTATTGAGTGCCCCATCAGATTTTTAATTGGGGGGTACTGAGAGGGGAGGGGTCATCCAACCCAGGAGACAAGCAGAACTTACAGTGCCTGCAGACGGTGACAGGGTTGGCTAAGACCTCCCATCTACTCGAGCCGTTACATAACTGAGGGCAGAGCGAGAACAGCTCTTCGCGGCTATAGGGCCGAGAGACGGATTTGCTGTGGGGGCTTAAACGGGCACCGTGGCTGGCACTGGCTGCTTCCGGGACGTTGACGGGCACAGACAGGCTTGCCTTAGGTGCAATTCGGGGCTCAGCGCGCATTTTTGGAGTGATCCCCTTCGGACGACTAGAGCACGCACATAACAATGATGGCGTCTCTAGTTGTCCACCCAGGGAGGGAACTTGAAGGGAAGAGGCAGGCGACTGGGCTCACACTCTACCCTGTGTGCAAATACAGTGAGTACAGTAAACAAGGTTAAGACTCGGATTTTACAACATATAAGGGCCATCAAACATCAAGATAGAACGTATCCGATGGCCAAACATTTTTGGGAGGAGGATCAAGGAAACCAAAATAGCCTGCAATATTACAGCATAAAACATATTAAAGCACACCCCCGAAAAGCAAAAGAGAACTGGAACTGAGGCATTATGAATCCAAGATGATCATTTTATTAGCAACCGAAAAACCGTGGGGACCCACTCTTGACACAGAACTACATGTACATGTGCAGGGACTCTTTGATCCAATGTACTGTGCCTCATGAATTGGTGATATGATGATTTCATAGAGGTTGTGCAATAGTGAGCCCATGAGAATGCACTGATATATTATCTATGTCTTAAAGAATTATTCTGGGGTTTATGTGCTGCTACCTACTCAATCATGTTTTTAATTGGTTATGGTGGTTTTCTGAATAATGTAGTTTAAAAAATGTTCATGTATTTTATGCAAACGAGTGTTTTTATAAATACGTGTCTATACATATCTCACATTTATTGCACATGATCACTTGCACTTTATTTGGGTATTTTTTGATCCTTCCTTATAGCACTTTACCTCCTTCAATCATTTGATGAGCTAACTATGGTTGTCAACATGACAGATCTTTGGGACAAGTCCATTTATGCCTGAATTGGCAGTGGTTTGAATTTTGCTAAAGATATGGGGGCCGATTCCGATGTCGGATGGACTCAGGTTCGTCCGACATCGTCCAGGAGCCGTAACCGACCGACCTGCTGTCGTTGGTTACGGCCCTGCAAGTACGATGCGACCGAACCCTGTTCGGTCGCACTCGTATACTTCACAATGGGATGCATGCATTCCAAGCGGAATGCATGCTAGCATTGTGAAAAGCAGGGGTGCAGTTCATCCCTGCACCCTGTGGCCGGCACCCCAAGGTGCCTGCCACCGGGTGCAGGGATCAACAGAGGGGCACCGTAGGTGCCCCCAGGCTGCCATTCGGCGGCCTCGCACCCATGGGGGCCCTACTGGGGGCCCCCAAAGACAGTTACCGACTGCCTTTTCGTGCTGGAAAGACCGGCACGAAAAGGCAGTGACTCTGCCATCATACTCCCTCGGTCGTGAAGAGGCGGCCGGGGAGTACTGAAGGATTTCCGGACGGCGGACGGGCTCTCCGAGCCCGTCGTAAGCCATCCGGAAATCCGAGTCGGGTTCCTTTCCGACCGAGCCCATCGGAATGGCTCGGTCGGAAGGAATCCGGCTGGCACGTTCCGATTCGGTCGGAAGGGCTCCGACCATCGTTCGGTGCCCTTCCGGCCGAAATCGGAATCGGCCCCATGGTGTGTCAACCATGATTTGAATTTGACTGATCCTGGATAGTAATGCACTGGCACTTTAATATGCAATAGCACTTCATTGGCAGAACTAGACATCATTGATTGGTGCTTCCAGGAGACGAATGCATTTGCATTTAACTGACAGCGGCACTTTATAGAATGAGATATCATTGATTGGCAACATCATCAGGATGATTTGCAATGGCACCTTATTGGCAGAACTAGATATCATTGTTTGGTGCTTTTAGGAGATGAATGCATTTACACTTTAATCCACAATGGCACTTTATACAATGAGAACTCATTGATCAGTGATACCATTCAGATGCGTTAAGTCATACATATACAATTGATTCATTAAGCAGATATGACTATTATGGCACATATTTGTCCGACCATCTGACAACAGGCAGCCATATAATCAATTGCACCTCAATGTACTACTGTTGTATTTCAGCATATGTGGGGCATAATATACTTACATGTTTGCACTTATTCTGCTACAATTGATTGCATATAGACTGTGCTACCAATTTAAAACACTTTTATCTTGGGATTTGTTTATTTCATTGCACTGAAGCACCTTAGCCTATGTTAATGTCCATTGTTAAAGTTTGATATTTATTTTGCTTATTTATATCTATTGAAAGAAATTGCATTTGGAAAAAAATCTCAACACCAAGAGAGTAAGATGTATGTGAATTGAATTAGAGATTGATACAAATGTACTGTTCCTCTCTGGGCATGTGAAGGAAGTGGCCCTCTAGGGCCACCCGGGTTTTCTCACAACCACCTGTTAGGCCTTCCCAAGAATGAAGAGTCGGTCAGACAGTAGAGAAAAATTTAAAGTAGGCGGTGACATTAAATCCTTGGAAATCTAACAGTTCATTTCGTAACCAGGTGAAGTTTGCATAGGCTTCAAATTTATTCATACAAGCTTCAGGGTGCAGGGTACCCTCCTTACCATCCGGTCCGGGGGTATATCCCTGGTGTACTACTATATATTCCAACACTGCCTCATAATCAGCCTGTACCATTTTCATAGCGTCAGCGTAATAGTGCATATATACCATAGAGAGCAATTGGAACCACGCTTCACAGCTACCCAAGTATGACAGGGGCAACGAGACTAACAGATCGTTCTTATGCATAACGGATGGAAGTAGACCACACACCCAGCAATTCGTAGAATTAATGGTACTGTGTACCTTATGGAGCATCTAAACAAAAGCATTCTGCACATACGTCTGCCTATGTCTCTCCTTATGCGGGGCCAGTGTGACAAACAAATGTTCGTTTGAGACCGGTGTTGTCCCTATCAAAGCGTGCACAGGGTGCTGTTCCTCCAAGTACCAAACAACCCCAAATACAATGAGCAGGGAAAGGAATATTATACCAATAAACACTGCTTTACTCTTAGTGGACCAGGAGGACCACACAGGATCATTTGAAATAGGACGCGAAGCCGCAAAGGGCTGCTCCTCGTCAGGGACGAGACGAACAAAAGGATACATGTGGACATCTTCAAGGACAGTCTATCGGTGTCTTAGGAAGGAGGAAAAAAAGGAAATTCACAAGCTAGAGCCACTTATTGCAGCCACAGTACCAGGGGCACAATTCACCCACGTCCGTCAAAGCCTCGCTGTGAAGCACTCCCACAGAGGGGCTGCACCATCACAACCCTTCCAGACAAAACAAATCCTTCTTCTTTCAGGATAGGGCACCCTCCCTCCGGGGCCAATGCCCTCAACTATCCTGTCCAGTGTCCGGGCAGTGCACCAGATCAATCACCCCTATCTAATACAGGCACCTCAGGCACAGTACCCGCGCCTAAGCTCAAGTCCTTCCCTAACTCCTAAACTGTTCGGCTGGTGTACCGTCCCTTTTTCCGGGGCCTCAAATTGTACCTGGTAGCTCCAGGCTCCGTTTCATCAACAAAGAGAGGCAAAAGGTCAGGATCAGATGGGCATCGAAATTCGGATGCCGGTGTGGTAGGAACTGCGTTATCCGAGGCGGCCCTTACTTCTGGTGGGATCGCCTCAGACAGAACTGCATCACTTTCCTCATCTGTCTGCGCCCACCTCACTCGGGCGTCAGAGAAAGGAACGAAACGCGGTACCTTCCCACACTCCTAATCACCGATGCCGTCGTTGACCCAGCTGTCATACGGGAGCGGTAGGGGCACCCGTTTTACGTGGGAAGCATGTATCCAATGCTTCTTGCCGTCCACCTTGACCACTGTTCTAGTGGCAAGTAACACGATCACTGGGTCTTTCTGGCTCCAAGCTGCTCTTCCGCTGGAAGTTGCGGACCAAGACGTAGTCTCCGGGCTGTATCTGATGCCCAGGCCCCTCTGGTACTGGCTGCAACGTGCGTGTATCTGTTGGTGAAGAGAACGAAGATCTTTAGATAATTCGTAAAGATAGTCTACAAGCAAGGGATATTCTATCTTGGAAAAATGCTTTGGTCTGGGGATGCCCCAAACATTCGCAGGGCATCCAAAGACCACCTCGTAGGGGGACAGCCCTGTTCTAGAATGCGCTGTTACTCTGGTGGATATCAAAGCTAGGGGTAATGCATCTGGCCATCGCAGTCCCGTGCTTTCCTGAATCTTTGCCAACTTCAGTTTGAGAGTACCGTTGTATTTTTCAACTAAGCCTGCCGACTGGGGGTGATTTGCTGCATGGAACTTCTGTTTAATATGTAAACCTGTGCATACTAACTCAACGACTCGGGCATTAAAGTGACTGCCGTTGTCACTCCAGATCACCCGGGGCAATCCGTAGCGTGGGACATACTCCTTTAGGAGTGCTTTTGCTGTCGCCATGGCTGTATTCTCTTTAGTGGGGTAGGCTTCGATCCACTTACTAAAAGTGCAGATCACCACTAACACATACTTAAGGTTATTAACTCGTTCCATTTCGATGAAATCCATCTGGAGAATTTCGAAAGGGAAGGATGGTGGTGAAAGTTGCCGGAAGGTGTGGGGGTACCTTTCCCGGGGTTATGTCTCAGGCAAATGATACAACGCTTCACTAGATGCGTGGCTACATTGGGAATATTATCATTCTGCCACACTGGGTCCAGCAATTTACATATTCCCTTGGCACTAATGTGCGCCGGGCCATGGGCCATGGTTGCAATAGGGAGTACATAGGAATTGGGCAGTAACCACCGCTGCATCCCTGACAAGTCAGTCCAGCACCCATCCTCATCCAGGCGACCTGTTCTCTCCTCCCACATTGCCAATTCATCTAGAGTCACCTCACTCTGAATTTCTCTGACGCTTTCTAATGTGTCTTCGAACATTCTGTTGTCTGGAACCCATCTAGCGGGGCCTGCCACCAGCATCTGTGTCGTTTTTGATCGAGCTGTATCCTTGGCTGTCTGATCTGCGAAAGCATTGTCCCTCCCCACATCGTCCGTAATAGCCTTATGAGTGCTACATTTCACTATTGCTAGCTTACTGGGAAGTGTCAATGCAGATATTAACCTATGTATCAGTGGCCCATTCTGAATCCGCAATCCATGCGAAGTCAGAAACCCTCTCTCCACCCAGAGGCACCCAAAATTATGGGCCACCCCAAAGGCGTACTGGCTGTCGGTGTAGATATTAACAGCCAGTCCCTCCCTCAACTCACAAGCCCGAAGGAGGGCCACCAGCTCTGCAGCTTGGGCTGATTGGTGTGGGATACGGGATGTCTCAACTACAGTATGTAACGTTGTTATTGCATAGGCTGCTGTGGTGGTACCATCTGGTAACTTGAAACAAGAACCATCGACATATAGTTCCCCTTGGGGTTCAGATTGGGGAACATCAGTCAGGTCTACCCGTCCCTTCGTCTCTTCCTCCGTTCTATATACACAATCGTGTACGTCCGTATCTTTATTCTTTACTTGACAAAGGGAGGGGTAGTAATGTGGCTGGGTTCAGAGTGGTACATCATTTTATGGTAATGTGCGGAGCAAACAAAGTAAGTTCGTATCCAGTCAGACGTGCACTAGTAAGGTGCTGTGTCTTCGTTCTGTTCAATAGTGTATCCACAGCATGAGGTACCATTACTGTGAGGGTAGTATCAAGGACGAGCCATGCTGATTGCCTGATAGAAACTGCCACTGCCACGGCAGCTCTCAGACAGCTCGGGACCGCTCTGGCGGCGTTATCCAGAATGGCAGAAAAATATGCGCAGGGTCTTTGCTTACCTCCAAAACCCTGTGTTAACACAGAGAGCGCACAGCCATCCACCTCATGCACATAGAGCACAAAAGGCTTTTGGTAGTCCGGGGTACCCAATACAGGAGCAGAGCAAAGCGCAGCTTTTAGGTGTTCAAAGGCTTGCTGGCATGCAGGTGTCCAAGGCAGGGGTTCATGCACATCTTTCGTGGTCAGGGAAAGAAGGGGCTTTGTTAGTAGTGAGTAATTAGGGATCCATTGTCTACAATACGATGTTATTCCTATGAACGCGCGTACCTCGTGTTGTGTTCTAGGGACAGACATGTTAGTGATGACAGCTATGCGCTCGGGTATTAGTCTGCGACCCTCCTTCGACAGTAGGTGGCCTAAATAGGTGACCTCCTGTCGACAGTACTGAAATTTGGAAAGCGACACCTTGTGTCCATGATGCGCCAGGTGTAATAACAATTTAACCATGGCGTCTATGCAACCATCCTCAGTGTCAGAGGCAATGAGGAGGTCATCAACATACTGCAACAGCACATTACCAGGGAGAAGCTCCAAAGAATCTAGTTGACTTTTTAATGCTTGGCTATAAATACTAGGGCTTTCAGTATAGCCTTGTGGAGCATGACAGAATCTAAAGCTCCGGCCAGCAATTGTGAAACAGAACAAATAGCGCCTATCTGTATGAATCGGGATGCTGAAAAAGGCATTCTTTAGGTCAATGACAGAGAAAAACTTCGCTGAAGGGGGAATCATTGTTAAAAGTGTGGTAATATCCGGGACCACTGGGTATTGAGGAATGACTATTTTGTTCACCTCCCGAAGGTCAATCACAAAGCGGTAAACATCAGGGTGGGCATCAGGGGAATCCAAGGGGGTTTTCTTAAGAACAGGAAGAATACGGCTATTACACATATTCGCCGTAGTCTCCTCAACCACACCAGACTCAATCAAGTCCTGTATTATTTGCAACAAGGCCTTCTCACCTGCCTGGGATATCTTGTACTGGGGGACACGTGGTAATCAAGCCTTATCTTTGGTCTGGATGGAAACTGGCGGTATTTGGTGCAGCCCCACATCCGTGTCTCCCGTAGCCCATAATGTACATGGCACATTTTTAAATTCAGCTGGAAGGGGGGCATCTTTCGCAAAGCACTGATTAGCACCAACAACTGGCAGGCCAATGGTCATATAGACACCGTCTGGTGAACAGGAAATAGTCGCATGCAACTTCTTCAGCAAATCGAGTCCCAACAAATTTTCCCCACAATTCGATGTCAGTAAAAAGGGTGAATCGACCTTAAAGGGACCTAACCGTCAAGGCAAGGGGCTTGGAGATGGGGCTAATGACTGGCACGCCTGAAAACCCCACCGAGACATTATTGTGGCCAGACAGAGCTGCCCCCGGGACCAGTGAACGGGAAACAGAGCTATTCATAGCCCCTGTATCGACCAAAAATCTCTTAGCAGCACCCTGCAAATCAGCAAGGACATAAGGTCCATCCTGATCTACGGGCACTGGAACCGGTCCCTTACTCTGTCCCCGGCTGTCCTAGCTATGAGATAAACCTGTCACGTCATCCATGTCATAATCGTCATGATAGTACTGCCGGCCTCTTGGGTCGTCAAAATAATTCCCACTTTGCCTGTTGTGTGACGTATCTCCCAACTGCGCCCCTCCCCTTCCCCCTGCACCTCACCCACGTCCTCTGGACCCCCGACCTCTTGGGGCCCCATCCTTCTGTAACAATTCCGGGCACTCGTTTCGCCAGTGTCCCTCCTGTTTGCAGTATGCACATTGATTGAGCCCAATAGGCACGTTGGACGTGCCACCTCTACCAGACCGCTGTTGGGTCGGACCAGAACCTCTACCTCATCCGTTGCCCCTTGCAACCTGCTGCAGTAATACCCTCGTCTTCAAATCCTTTGACTTTTTCTCTGCCTTTTCCTTATCCTCGTTCTCCCTATGCTCATAATATTGTGCCATACTCAATATCACAGATGGGGATGATGTCGTCCAAGTGCTTTCCGAGGCCTGCAAACGTGTCGCAATCTCGGGAAGTAAGTTGGTAACAAATCTATTGACGAACAAACGAACACCACACTCCTGTGACACGTCCTGTCCACTAAAGTCCAAAAATACCCCTTCAAACCTGGTAAAGAAATCTGACACACTTTCATCCTTCTTCTGACGGCATGCAGTCAACTTGTCCCAATCCACCCTTTTTGGCGGAATAAGTGAGGGCATGTAGGTGATAATACGCCCTGGCAAAGCGAGAAGCTCTGCTTTAGGCTGGTCTCCAGGCTTACGCTCCTTGTCCCAAGTCCTAATCTCGTCCCATGTTCCCCCCAACTCTAATGCATGATCTTGTGTATGGACCTGTCTCCATATGTCCACCGGTACCAGTAGCCCGAAAAACAGCTCTATGTCAGCTTGAGTCATTACTGTGGAGGAAGCCGCTTCCGTCAATTCCTTATAGTATGCGGTAGGGTTTTTCCGGGGGTCCGGCAGCTGGCTCTTTAAGGATAAGACCTCACTCCTTTTCCAAGGCGTATAAACCCATTGCTCCTGAAAGCGAGCTTCAACTCGTTGTCTAATCACATCATTAGTGGAATTGCGCTGTTCTGGTATTTCAGGGTGATAAATGGGATGGACTTCCCTCATGGGGTGCTGTGTCCCTATTATCGGGACTTTCTGGAGCAACCTACCTCGGTAACCCACTAGTGTCGTTATACTACTAAAAACTTCATTGGGGGCCATACCTGCCGCATGTACCCTATCTCGTATGTCGTATATTATTTGCGGTGCAACACCATTAAAACACTGTTCCCATAATTCTATCAGCATCGCTGACATGTGTTTGAGTGCATGCTGTTGTATGAACGGCTCGTAGTCTTTCATCACACTCCAGACATCCTCCACACTCTAGATCAGGTGGCGAGCCCACTGGGCTGCTTGATTTACCACCATTTGTTTCTCCTCATCACCCACTGCAGAACGCACCAACACCTTGTCCATTCGATCACGCACTGCCGCCCAGTTCACATCATGCATTCCACGCGCAGGAGTTTCAACATTCAACTGTGCCTGGTGTGTCTCACTAACGGGGGAGGGGGCAGATGCAGAGACAGGCACCATCATGTTGGGGGAAAGGGCGGTAGGGGTATACAGGGGAGTATTAGTAGAGCTGGTAGACTGGGCAGGGGAGACGATAGCGCCTGCCCCAGTGATTGGTGTAAATGGAAGGGAGGCGAGAGGGGCCACAGCTGCAGCGGTAATGCTGGGAGTGGGAGGGCTAGAGAAGGCTGCACCAGGGGCCAGGGACTGGGAGGTCGGAACTGCCGGGTATATCCGTTCGGGGGCGTAAGGAGGAGGAGGACGAGAATCCAACAGCTCATCAACAAACTCATCTCCTTCTTCTCTAGTCACATAACACTTATCCATCTGTAACCGAAACTTCCTATCTGCACACTCTATACCCTTCTCTACCTTCCCTCATTCATAGGCTACTGCCTTCTGTGTAATCGTTTGCGTCTGTTTCTTTCTTGCCTCTTTCTCTGCCCTCATATGTCGGTGCTTTGCTTCCATCTGCCATACTCTCAAAGAATCAAACATCGACTGCCTGCTCCTCCTAGCAAACAACTTGTCCTGCAAGTAGTTCAATTTCTGTTCATCAAATGAGCCGGTGAGCGGCCACCGCAACTCGGCATTATCCTTCGTATATTTATGCCACAACGTACTGAACATAACAGGGCCAATACCATGTTTAACATACATATCAAAATTTGGGGTACCCTCCGGAGGTGCGGGCTGACTCTCTTCCAATCGAGCATCAGTAGAACAACATCGACATCCAAAACACCCTAATTTACTAAAACAAGGCATCTTAATATAAGACACATGTACTGTCCCTGCCGGACAAGAGTAACACCAACGATCGACAAACGAAAACAAGACAAAATAATGAACGTTAGTCACAAAGTCAAACAAAACGGTCCAGAGACCACTCCCTACAGTCCGAAGACTGTGTCAAATCCAAGAAGACAGGCACCTGCCCCAGACCTTTTCAAATATTAACCAAATTACCAGTTGGTCTGGCAGGGTGTTCGCGGGCAGTCCTGGACCTTTTTGAGCACGGGCCAAATTTCCAGGTGATCCGGCAAACCGCTCGCAAACGCTCTGTGGGGCATATTCTGAAGGACACATCGCATAGTTAGCAGCACTTTATCGCAGCCAAAGTGGCGATAAATTCATCGCACCATTCACAAGCTGGTGTTAACAGCCCATAACACCATTTTACCCGCGATAGCATCCGCAAAAAACATCGCCACAGATGACCCCTGCAACTATCGCAAATGAGATGCAGAGTAGGCGTTCCCGAGCAAAAATCGGCAACAACAGCACACCACAACATTCTCCACGACCAGCCCGATCAGCGATAAGACCACAAAACAGGCGATGAGGCGCGTTAGCAGCAGGAACCTAACACCTGCTCTGACCTGGTGTAAAGTCGGACAACAACCTGCACCATCAAAGGGAGACCAGTCCACACCCACACATGAAGAACAACAGATGCCATGGAGCTACTCACCATGTATCCCGGAGCTCCGAGAGGGCAACAACACCCTCCGCCACCCCCCCAAGACCCCAGCACCCCCCCGCTGCCCCCCGGACCACCACAGAGGCAGCGCAGACAAAGACAGCAGACCCTCAGGAAACGCACCAGCCCCACAGACCTAACACCAGACAATGCCAATGCCCACTACAGGCTCAAAAGGACAACCATCCGGGTCACCATTGCCCACAGGCTGACTGTACCAACACAGCGGACAACCAACATCCCTCAGCAGACAAAGCTGCTGGCTGTGCTGCACAAGTTGGCCTCCAGTACCCCCCAAACAACATCCGCCAGAGTCGGAGAAGACACACAGCCAGCCCCATCCAAGTTCCCCACACCTGTCCTGGATGCCATCACCAGCCAGGTACCCCAGTACCTAAACGTCCCCCACAATGTGCAGGAACAGCTGGAGACCAAGCAAGGACTACACGCCATAGCAGGAGTCCCGCACCTGTTGGGGGCAATCCACCACACACATGTGCAACTAGTGCCCCCTGCAGAAAAAACACACAATTACCGCAACAGAAAGCACACGCATCCCACCAATGTGCAGGCAATAGTGGACCAGCGGGGACCCTACACCAAGGTTGCAGCCAACTACCCAGCCAGTGTGCATGATTCCAGCATCCCCCGACAGTCCATCATCAACCAGCGTTACCAGGATGGCACCCATGGAAATGCACTGCATGTAGGTAAGTACCAAATAAAAACAGCACACACCTCAACTCCACAATCATGCAACTCACAACACTGGCAATGCGCACGTCACAAAATCACATACAACATGCCAGACAACATGCCCACCCACCAGACACGACGGCACAACTCACTGTGGCAACCTTGCTCAGCCATGTACACGAACCATCAATGGCATGGCACCGCAGCCACACAATAGTTGAATGTGGGGAGAGGTGGGAACCAGGTATGTGGGAAGGATGCAAGTGACCCATGAATGAGAATGTACACAATGCCAACTGTGGCGGAGATGTCCTGGACAGATGGCAGTATGCAGACCACAGACATATCCATGCCCACATGCACTGCTGATGTGTGGAGTGCAGTGGACAGTGGACGCAACCATGTCACCACAGCCAATGGGGAAGAACCGGAAATGTAGCTTGTGATGTCCCCCTGCAAGCGTTTGCGGAGTGGCCGGGCCCGGCGTATGCAAGGCCAGCCTAGGGGTGTGAATAAAAAGCACGTAGTCCTGGGCGCGGTCCTCTTCCGGAATGGCAAGCGTGCCTGCCAGTGTGGCGCCTCCTAGCCCACCACGAGGCCGACGCCCTCGCCATGAGCGCTGTGGCCTGCGAACCTATGCGACTGCTGCACCACGGGCCGCTGGACTCCCAACCTGTCATGCCCGCCCCTGCGAATACAGGCCTCACAGCTCACCTGCCGATACCGGCGTGTGCCGAAGAGGGCCCACCACGTGCCGGCACAAACTCCAAGCCCGAACCCCGCGTCCCTGGCAGCCTCCTCACACCATCACGGCCCCCGCGACACAGGCCCGCTTCACCCCTTTACCTTTTACGTACTGCACCGCTGCCTCCAGCCTACGCTACGCTCAAGTAGGTCACACAGGTGGAACTGAGTCGTGATATCTGCATGGCGGAGTCCATATCATTGTACGCAAGGAGACGAGTAAGAGGAAGACGCGGTTCAGTCCGGAGGAGAAAAGGACCATCTTCACGGAGGTGTCTGGACACTGACGGCAACTGCCCTGGTGTCACTAACTCTGTGCATCGCGGGCCAATGACCCATGGATGTGTGCCCCTACTGACCGCTGCCCCAGGCCTACACTGCTGTCAAGTAGGTCACACATGTGGGACTGAGTCTTGATTTGGCAATGGCCGAGTACACACGCAAATGCTGAGTTTAACTCACTATACTCCCTTCTATGTGGTGACACGAAGTATGTGCATGGCATCCCAGCCACACTGGCTGTGGGCCCTTGGAGACTACGCCTTTGGACTACACTGCGGGCCTGCAGGCCTCACAAAAATCCAATCCAGTCTGTACCAGGCAGGACACGGCATTGTCGCTGGCCAAACACCCGCTCAGCTCTGTCGCTACTGCCTCGGTCAACCACGAGTCATCACCACATGCCATTTCAACGCCGTGTGTTAGTGTTCCAGGAGGAGCTTGCTGAACAGCGGTTGGTCCGCGCTGCCCGCTGCCTCCGGACCACACAGCGGTCGAGTAGGCCACACATTGGGAACTCTGTCATGAATCATTTATGGCTGAACAGATAACATTGTACTGGCCACGTCGCAGACTGCATCCCCTCACAGCTCCGGTGCCAATAAGTCTGTTCCCCGACATCCATGGACACTTACTTCTTGAGATCTGTTGGATACTGAGTCCATGGTTTGGGGGTTGTCTTCATCATCGTGTTGGTGATACTGACTATGTTGCCAAGACGAGGCTGTAGCATTCCACTCCTCCATTTGCCACCTCCGGCCGGCTACTGCCCTCTGCATCATGCCCTGGTGGGGCCCTTCCACTGTCCCCCACAAACCTCCGCGACATTCACCTTTGACATCGACGAGGACCCGCTCCCCTAGCGTGGCACTATCTCACTGCACCGCAAGTCACCGTCCCGTGGCGGTGTGGCTGTGCCCGCCACAGTGCAACTGGGGCCACTAACTCTGTGCAGCTCAAATCATGGTCCCAACCTGAGGGCATGTCGGATGGCCTCGGGTCCGATGGCCTGGGGGGCCTCAATGCCATGTCTCTGTGGCCCTGCACTGTCCGCTGCCTCCGGCCTCAACTGCGGTCCACCTGGGCTCACACATCAGATCGAGTCCTGGCCTGCCCGGACGTCGCATCACCGCAGGATGTACACGCCACCACCGCCAGGACCAACTCCAAACGACAGGTGCCAGAGTCGTAAGTGTCTAACTGCCAGACTGTCAGAGTTGCTCACACCTGTCGTGGGTGCCATCATCAGCTTGATACCCTGCTCAGCCCTACAGGTGCCACTTACTCAGTGCATAACGAATCAAGAACCATTCTGCTTGCATGTTGGGTGAACACTGTACTCTCTCCGGCTACCGTCATGATGCTTCACAGTTGTTTCTGTTATGCTGATTGTTAGAACCGGGGTCTCCAGTTGGCCGGGGTATGCACCCTAGTCCAAGTAGGGACCACCACTTCCGACAGGGTAGCTTGGCGCAGAGCAGGTAAGCAAGACACAGGAGGCAGTGTGCAAAGGCATTGTGCAACCACACCAACAGTAACACAGTGAAGCGCACACAAAAGAGACACCACTCCAGTTGTATGCAAAAATTTAGATATCTTTATCTTATTTCTATCAACTGAGGAACAGCAAAAACCCACTGTCCACAACACAAGGTTCCCAGAGGTAGTATTTTCAAAAGGGGCTTCCTCTGGGAAGGTTCCGGTAACATCCATTCATGTAGGCGCGGTAATCCCTTAGGCAAATACCAGTCAGGCTCCGAGGGGATTATGGTTAATGAAGTGCACCGAAACTCAGGCCTCTCATTGGGCGGTATAACCATAAAAGTACAAGGCAGGTGGGTCTTTGGTAAAGGCCACAGTTTATAACAATCACCAGTTCAATCTCGATTTAAGGTTATAAAAGAAAAGTGACCACAGGGCCAGTCAGTTCTAGTGCTCCCTGAAATGGGTTCCAGCCGCCGATACCAGCAAAATGGTCCTGGTGCCACAGGGGTTAAACTTCCGCATTAATGCTCCCCTGCCATGCTCACAGTCAGGATACGGCAGCCAAGGGGGTCAAACTGGCACCAAAATTAGTCCTGCTGTGTTTTAGTCAGAATGCGGCCGGGAAGAAAAGTCAGGCTCTTCTGGGCACACCCCCACTCCCTGGACATCGCCCTACACAGCCTCCGGCAGTCCCACCGAGGGTAGGTGGCCCCACAGCCTGCCCCAGGCAACCCCCAGCCAGCCAGCTCAATACACAGCGCTGGACTTTTACCTGGGGAGGAGGGCGAGGCTAGTATCGGCCGAGAATACTTCCGTCCTTGGTGCTTCCTGCAGCGGTGCACGGAGGGCGGGCCAGCCCTTCCGGAGTTCTTCCACGGCCGGGCCTCAGGACGAGCCCCCTGGGTGCTAGGCAACACACGGCGCGGGAGCCAATCCCAGCGCGGCTTCCCCGGCTTGCCTGCAATGACGCACCCAGGGCTTCCGAGGCACCCGGGCCGCAGCGGTGATGTTGGGCAGGCAGAACTCCGCTTTCATGCAGTTGGAGGGCCCGGCCTGCGGCGATGATCACTGGGCCACCAGCACTTCCCAACCACAGCGCTCCCGCGACACGGCACACTCCGGCCCCGGGCGGCGGCGATGACTTCACGCCTCCGGTACTCCAGATACTTGCCAGCGCTACACAGCACTATGGGCCGCTTTCAGAGGCGCTCTCCGCCCGGGCCGGCAGCGGTGACTCCAGGCTCTCAGCGCTTCCAGTCCACAGCGCTGCACACAGCATTTGGGATCCCGGGCAGCGGCGGTGATGTCTGGCTCACAGCGCGTTCCAGGTCAGTTACAGTCCCCAGGCAGAGGCGGTGAGTTCAAGGTAATCAGCGCTTCTTCCCCCAGCGCTTTTAGAGCACAGCGCAGTTGGGGGCCCAGGCTGGCAGCCGGTGATGCGGACAACAGTTTGCGCTGCAGAGGCAGTCTATAGCTATGATCACACGTTGCTGCCCTAGGAAGTCCCCACTAGGCAGGGGGAAACAGTTCACAGCAGGTTGTGGAGACACTCTGGAGATGTTACCTCAGTCTCCCTGGCAGGGCAAGATCAGCAGTCAGTAGGGCAGCTCAGCACATTGGGGGCAGCAGATCCTGGGAGCAGTCAGCCTCAACAGTGTGGCAATCCTCCTGGCACCGCAGTCTCCACTCGTGCAGAGAGTTATTCTGGTCCAGCAGTGTAACCGAGATGTGTGGCCAGAACCCTCCCTATTATACCCTAAAGTCAGGCGACCGGGAGGGGCGGCACTTTCTGGAAGAATCTAGGGGGTTGGAAATCTCTGGAAAAATCTAGAAGGCTCTGGGGTGTTCCCTTTCTTTCCTACCTGTCTGTCAACAGGGACAAAAGCGGGCCCGTGAAGGCTACAGTTGCAAAAAGTCCCAGACCGTGCAGACTATCAGCATGCAGATGGAGGGTAGGCCTCACTGCAGTAGCAGGGCCAATGGCTGATACACTAGTGTCACCACGCTTTTAAGGGAGAGCACCTGCACCTCAGCACTGTTTAGCAGTGGTAAGGGGCCCAGAGTCCTAAGTCCAACAAAAATGTGGGGTCCAGTGGGAGGCAAAGAGGGCAAAACAATGTAGGGGAAGACCACCCTAGGGCTGACAGGTCTAACACGTGTCCCCCCCCAGCCAAAAGTGGGGAGAACTGCCCACCCTCTAGGGAGTTCTCGTCACTAAGGCGGAAGAACCTAGAGAGACCGTCAGCATTGGCGTGGTCTACTCCGGGTCAATGTTCCACCCTGAAGTCCATACCCTGTAGGGAAATGGACCACCTCAACAATTTAGGATTTTCGTCCCTCATTTGCATGAGCCACCGGAGGGGCCGGTGGTCGGTCTGAATTAGGAAGTGGGAGCCAAATAGGTATGGCCTCAGCTTCTTCAGAGACCAGACCACCGCGAAAGCTTCTCTTTCTATTGCACTCCACCGTTGTTCCCGGGGGAGTAGCCTCCTGGAAATGAAAGCCACTGGTTGGTCCAGGCCCTCACATTGAGGTGCGAAAGTACTGCCCCTATGCCATGTTCAGAGGCGTCCGTTTGAACAATGAACTCTTTAGAGAAGTCGGGGGCCCTAAGCACAGGAGCAGTGCACATGGCCTGCTTGAGGGAATCAAAGGCTTTCTGGCAAGCTTCGGTCCAAATCACTTTCCTAGGTTGTTTCTTGGAGGTTAGCTCAGTCAAGGGGGCCACTATGGTGCCATAACCCTTGACAAATCGGCGGTAGTAACCAGTGAGGCCCAGGAAAGCCCTGACCTCAGTCTGGGTTTTGGGGAGCTCCCAGGCTAGGATGGTTTCTATCTTGGCCTGTAGGGGCTGCACCTTACCCCCGCCCACCAGGTGTCCTAGGTATACTACGGACCCCTGTCCGATCTGGCATTTGCTGGCCTTGATGGTCAGGCCCGCCTGCTGCAGGGCCTGAAGCACCTCCCGAAGGTGACACAGATGTTCTTCCCAGCTGCCGCTGAAGACGGCTATGTCGTCCAGGTAGGCAGCGGAAAAGGCCTCTAGACCGGAGAGTACCCGGTTCACCAGCCGCTGGAATGTGGCAGGAGCGTTTTTCAGTCCAAAGAGCATCACCCTAAACTGATAGTGGCCCTCCGGGGTGGAAAAAGCGGACTTCTCCTTGGCTCCCTCCGTCAGGGCGATCTGCCAGTACCCTGACGTGAGGTCAAAGGTACTCAAATATCGGGCAGCCCCCAGCCGGTCAATGAGCTCATCCGCCCTAGGGATGGGATGAGCATCCGTCTTGGTCACTGAATTTAGTCCTCTGTAGTCCACACAGAATCTAAGTTCAGGTGTGGTGCCCGGTGGGGCCGCCTTGGGTACCAGAACCACCGGACTGGACCAGGGGCTGTTGGAGGGCTCTATCACCCCCAACTCCAGCATCTTGGTGACCTCACTCCGGATGCTGGCCTTCACCTTATCCGACAGCTGGTAAGACTTGGTTTTGACAGGGAGGCTGTCCCCTGTGTCCACATCATGGGTACACAGGTGGGTAATCCCAGGGATAAGGGAGAACAAAGAGGAGTACTGCTCTAAGACCTGGCGGCAGTCTCTCTGTTGCTCAGGCGTCAAGGATGGTGAGAGGACCACTCCCTCCACCGATCGGTCCTTTTCTTGGAAAGCAAAGAGGTCAGGGAGAGGCTCGCTTTCCTCTTCCTCGGCCCCATCAGTCACCATCAGCAAGGTGAGCTCAGACCTCTCATGGTGGGGTTTGAGGCGGTTGGCATGCAACACCCTGTGGGGTTGCCTAGGGGTCTTAAGATCCACCACGTAAGTGGCCTTACCCTTCTTCTCAAGTACTTCGTAAGGGCCAGTCCAACGGTCCTGGAGGGCACTGAGCTCTCCGGGCTCCATGACCCACACCCTCTGTCCAGGCTCCAACTCCACAGGGTGGGAATTCTGGTCATACCATTCCTTCATGACCGCCTGGCTGGCCTCTAAGTTGTCAGAGGCCTGTTTCCACAGCTTAGCCATTTGGCTGCGGAACGCCAACATGTAGCTCACTACATCTTGGGGGAGCCTCCTTGGAGTCTTCTCCCACCCCTCTTTCACCAGGCTGAGAGGTCCCCTGACAGGGTGACCGTACAGAAGCTCAAAGGGGCTGAAGCCCACCCCCTTCTGCGGTACCTCCCTGTAGGAGAACAATAGGCAGGGCAAGAGGACGTCCCACTTTTTCCTCAGGCCCTCAGGCAGACTCCTGATCATGTCTTTCAGGGTCTTGTTAAATCTTTCAACAAGCCCGTTGGTCTGGGGGTGGTAAGGTGTGGAGAACTTGTAAGTCACCCCACACTCCTTCCACATGGCCTGCATATAGGCGGACATAAAGTTGGTGCCCCTGTCCGACACCACTTCTTTGGGGAAACCCACACGGGTAAACATCCCCATCAGGGCCCGGGCCACCGCAGGTGCAGTGATGGTCCTCAGAGGGATAGCCTCTGGGTACCGGGTGGCGTGGTCCACCAGAACCAGGATAAACCGGTGACCAGAAGAGGTCGGCGGATCCATAGGGCCGACAATGTCGATGCCCACCCTTTCAAAGGGGGTACCAACGACTGGTAGTGGTTCCAGGGGGGCCTTCAATTTGGTCCCTGTTTTCCCACTAGCTTGGCAGGACACACAGGTCTTGCAAAATGTATCAGAGGAAATCCTCATCCTGGGCCAATAGAAATGTGGGACTAGTCTAGCAAAAGTTTTGTCTTGGCCCAAGTTTCCCGCCAAGGGGATCTCATGAGCCAACTCCAACAGGAAGGCCCTGTAGCATTGGGGGACCACTAAGGCCCTAGATGACCCATGCACAGGAGCCTTGGGCTCACTGTAAAGGAGGGGGTCCTCCCAGTAAATGTGGTAGTTTCCAGAGACGCTTCCTGCTACCTGGGCTTCGGCCTGTCGCCGCATGCCCTCAAGGGTGGGGCACTCCTTCTGTGCCCAACAAAACTCCTCCCGGGTAGGCCCTCCTTCCACCTGCTACTCTGCAGGGGTCGGCAAGTCTCCCAAGGGAGCAACGTCACCCTCCGTGGACTCCGGTGCGACCGCAGCAGGTGCCCCATCCATCTCACAGGGTGCGCTCTCCGGGGCGGGTTTCCCATGCCCTCGGGCGTTTCCCTTGTTAGCAGCTGGCTGGGCCATTGTTCCAGGCTCCAGCCCTGGTAGACTCCCTTCCCGGGCAGCCATGGACCGTGTGGTAGCACAGGCCCACTCTGGTAACCCCAGCATCTCTGCATGTGCTTTGAGCTCTACCTCCTTCCAGGCAGTGTGCTCCAGATCATTCCCCAGTAGACAGTCGATTGGCATGGCAGGGCTTACAGCAACTCTTAGAAGGCCTGAAACCCCTCCCCACTCAAAGGGAACCTGAGCCACCGGATAGTGGCCCTCCCTGTTGTCAGCCATCGCAACTGGGTGGAATGCATTGGGCACCACTTGCTCCGGGGACACCAGCTGACTCCTTACCATAGTCATGCTGGCACCTGTGTCCCTCAGAGCCTCCACCCCCTGACCATTGATGGTGACCCACTGCCTATACTTGGTGGTATTTGAGGGCAGATGGATCTTTGGGACCATCTCACTGTCTCCCATGGATACTAGGGTCAACCCTGCCCACTCACCCCCATTATCTAGGGACAGCTCCTCCCCCAGCTCTACACTAGCCACCCCGGGGTTTTTGCCTCCCGTGGGAGGTGGTGCTCTCTTCCGACACTGGGGATCCCCCTTATAGTGCCCAATTTCACCACACTCATAGCACCGGACAGTTTTGGGCTGCTGACCTTTGTCAGGATAAGTGGGCTTCTGGTGGCCAGATTGGGGCTGGGATCCAATCCCTCTCCCTTCCGATCTGTTTTGGGGGCCTTTGGAGAACTCCTTCTTTTTATCTCCCCCCTCTTTCTTCTGGTGGAAACCCTGTCCACCCTTTTGGGGGTCCCCCCCAGATCCCTTGTTGGACACCCTGGTACTGGCCCAGGTGTCCGCCTCCTCCGCAAGCTCCCTAGGATCGGTCAACTTGCGGTCAACCAGGTGTTGGCGCAGCTCTGGAAATCATTTCTCTAGAAGGTGCTCTCTCAAGAACAAATTATACAGCCCTTCATAATCAGTTACCTCGCTGCCCCGCACCCAACCCTCCAATGCTTTACTAGCGTAATCCAGGAAATCTACCCAGTTCTGTGTGGGAAGTTTGTGGCTATTCCTAAACTTCTGCCTATACTTTTCAGGGGTAAGACCAAACTTTTTGACTAACGCTTCCCTCATAACAGGATAGTTGGTCTGGTCTGCCTTGTCTAATGTAAGGAGTGTGTCCCTCCCCACCGGAGGCATGTACCTGTATAGGCTACCCCCCAGTAACTCTCGGGGACCCCATGGGCTCTTAAAGACACCTCATAGGCTGCTAACCACTTGTCAATATCATCCCCCACATTAAAACTGGCCACAACATCTTTAGGCATATAGAACCTGGACTCACGTGAAGCTTCAGGAGGTACGCTGCCACCATTTGTGTTGCCGTTAGCCCCTATTTGTAGGGCTCTGATTTCCAGCTCCTTCAGGCTGAGCTCATGGGCCAGTTTCCTTTCCTCCATGGCCAGCCAATTTTTGTCACGCTCCTTCTCTAACCTGGCAAGCTCTAACTTAAGCTGTCTCTCTTCCCTCCTGTCCGCCAATTCCTCTGAGGACAGGCTCCTTGCTGAGACACTACTGCCTGCCCTGGAACGTATTCCTGGCCCTGGCAATAAATTGTCGCTATTATTTGTAGGCAGTAGGTCCAGATCTCCTGTGGCGTCATGCTCTGATCGCCCCTCGTCCCCTTTTCCTTCCGGGTGGGCCAATGCCCATGCTCTCAAGGATTTTTGAAGCTCTTCCCTCTTGGCGCCTCGCTTGAAGAACACCCCTTTCTCCTGGCAGAAATCCTTAAGCTGCACCACCGTGTAAGTTTCCAGGTTGGCCAGCTCAAATTCCATCTTGCTAGGTAGGACCTCAGACGTTCGCAGGGAAAATCAAAGGGGCTTAGGCACACAGGGCTTTGAAAAAGAGCACTTGCGATCACCAGTCAGGGAGAATGTAAAGTTCAAGTTGTGTCAGGTGTAGGACTGTGGCGCCCACTGAGTCACTGTAGGGTGTTACACAAGCACAAGTCCTAATCCCACCACTAAACACCAATGTTAGAACCGGGGTCTCCAGTTGGCCGGGGTATGCACCCTTAGTCCAAGTAGGGACCACCACTTCCGACAGGGTAGCTTGGCGCAGAGCAGGTAAGCAAGACACAGGAGGCAGTGTGCAAAGGCATTGTGCAACCACACCAACAGTAACACAGTGAAGCACACACAAAAGAGACACCACTCCAGTTGTATGCAAACATTTAGATATCTTTATCTTATTTCTATCAACTGAGGAACAGCAAAAACCCACTGTCCACAACACAAGGTTCCCAGAGGTAGTATTTTCAAAAGGGGCTTCCTCTGGGAAGGTTCCGGTAACATCCATTCATGTAGGCGCGGTAATCCCTTAGGCAAATACCAGTCAGGCTCCGAGGGGATTATGGTTAATGAAGTGCACCGAAACTCAGGCCTCTCATTGGGCGGTATAACCATAAAAGTACAAGGCAGGTGGGTCTTTGGTAAAGGCCACAGTTTATAACAATCACCAGTTCAATCTCGATTTAAGGTTATAAAAGAAAAGTGACCACAGGGCCAGTCAGTTCTAGTGCTCCCTGAAATGGGTTCCAGCCGCCGATACCAGCAAAATGGTCCTGGTGCCACAGGGGTTAAACTTCCGCATTAATGCTCCCCTGCCATGCTCACAGTCAGGATACGGCAGCCAAGGGGGTCAAACCGGCACCAAAATTAGTCCCGCTGTGTTTTAGTCAGAATGCGGCCGGGAAGGAAAGTCAGGCTCTTCTGGGCACACCCCCACTCCCTGGATGTCGCCCTACACAGCCTCCGGCAGTCCCACCGAGGGTAGGCAGCCCTGCAGCCTGCCCCAGGCAACCCCCAGCCAGCCAGCTCAACACACAGTGCTGGACTTTTACCTGGGGAGGAGGGCGAGGCTGGTATCGGCCGAGAATACTTCCATCCTTGGTGCTTCCTGCAGCGGTGCACGGAGGGCGGGCCAGCCCTTCCGGAGTTCTTCCACTGCCGGGCCTCAGGACGAGCCCCCTGGGTGCTAGGCAACACCCGGCACGGGAGCCAATCCCAGCGCGGCTTCCCCGGCTTGCCTGCAATGACGCACCCAGGGCTTCCGAGGCACCCGGGCCGCAGCGGTGATGTTGGGCAGGCAGAACTCCGCTTTACCATGCAGTTGGAGGGCCCGGCCTGCGGCGGTGATCACTGGGCCACCAGCACTTCCCAACCACAGTGCTCCCGCTACACGGCGCACTCTGGCCCCGGGCGGCGGCGATGACTTCACGGCCTCTGGTACTGCAAATACTTGCCAGCGCTACACAGCACTATGGGCCACTTTCAGAGGTGCTCTCCGCCCGGGCCGGCAGCGGTGACTCCAGGCTCTCAGTGCTTCCAGTCCACAGCGCTGCACACATCATTTGGGATCCCGAGCAGCGGCGGTGATGTCTGGCTCACAGCGCGTTCCAGGTCAGTTGCAGTCCCCAGGCAGCGGCGGTGAGATCAAGGTAATCAGCGCTTCTTCCCCTAGCGCTTTTAGAGCACAGCGCAGTTGGGGGCCCAGGCTGGCAGCCGGTGATGCGGACAACAGTTTGCGCTGCAGAGGCAGTCTATAGCTATGATCACACGTTGCTGCCCTAGAAAGTCCCCACTAGGCAGGGGGAAACAGTTCACAGCAGGTTGTGGAGACACTCTGGAGATGTTACCTCAGTCTCCCTGGCAGGGCAAGATCAGCAGTCAGTAGGGCAGCTCAGCACATTGGGGGCAGCAGATCCTGGGAGCAGTCAGCCTCAACAGTGTGGCAATCCTCCTGGCACCGCAGTCTCCACTCCTGCAGAGAGTTATTCTGGTCCAGCAGTGTAACCGAGATGTGTGGCCAGAACCCTCCCTATTATACCCTAAAGTCAGGCGACCGGGAGGGGCGGCACTTTCTGGAAGAATCTAGGGGGTTGGAAATCTCTGGAAAAATCTAGAAGGCTCTGGGGTGTTCCCTTTCTTTCCTACCTGTCTGTCAACAGGGACAAAAGGTGGGCCCGTGAAGGCTACAGTTGCAAAAAGTCCCAGACCGTGCAGACTATCAGCATGCAGATGGAGGGTAGGCCTCACTGCAGTAGCAGGGCCTATGGCTGATACACTAGTGTCACCACGCTTTTAAGGGAGAGCACCTGTACCTCAGCACTGTTTAGCAGTGGTAAGGGGCCCAGAGTCCTAAGTCCAACAAAAATGTGGGGTCCAGTGGGAGGCAAAGAGGGCAAAAAAATGTAGGGGAAGACCACCCTAGGGCTGACAGGTCTAACACTGATGTATTATGTGTCTGCTTCAATTGTGATCACTGTTCCAGTTGTTGCCAGCACCAACGACTCCCTGAGGGCTGGCTGACACTCACCCCACACACATCCAGCACATGCGTCACTGTGCATGTGACCATGCCAATAAAGCTGTCGGGCGCAAGTGCCCGTGGCCAGTTCAAGAGCTCTATGATTGTGTACGTGTGCTCATGATGTATGCATTCGGGCCACGGCCCCACAAATCACATTGTGCCGTGTGCAGAGGACGCAGCCATGTCACTGCAGCCAGAGTGTGGGACATTGCACATGTAGCTTTGTCATCCCCCACTCAATACGTAAGAGGAGTGGACTGGGCCGGCGTGTGCCAGTCCAGCGTGGGGGTGTGGATGATTATCCTGTGGCTCAGGGTGTGGTCACTCATGGAAATGTGCAGATGTGGGTGTCTCTGTCGCAGTGTGGGTCTCCTTTGAGGAGTGTAGGTAGTCCATGATGGGACTTAGACACCCACGTATGTGATCTAGTTCGGCTTCCATGAGGTGGGACCCCACCCGCACCTGTTCGGACACCCCCTTCTGGCAGTCTGACACCTGGCCTTGGAATGCGATGTGTGCTTGGGTGTGCTGCTGGGAGCCAGCCGTGGTGGTGCGTGCATCCAGCTGTGTTGTCTGTGCATGGGGTGGGGTATCCTCGATGCAGCTGGGCTGCCCTGCTCCTGGGGGTCGATTGCCCGAAGATGTCTATGTACTGTTGTAGGGCGTCGGTGTCGGAAGTGTGGAGGTCCTCTTCAGAATCACTGTGGAGTTGTCTGGTCTGCTCTGCTGGAGGTGTTTGCCCCTCTGCAATGTGAAGGGGAGATGCTTGTTGACATTGTGTTGGCATGTATGTTCACGCATTATTCAGGTTTACATACAGACTGCTTGTCAATGTACATTGTGACTGTTTGGGAGGGGCGGACTGTCTGATGCGGGACAGTGGACATTTGGACTACATGACGTAGGTGTGGTTGTGCACGTCCATTTGCATCTCACAGTTCCCTGCTAGGTCAGATGTGATTGGCCATTTCCTACGCACAGGTGGACCCAGTTGTGTCCTCTGTTCTGCAGTGTAAGTGTTGCACTGTGTACCACATCGTCGTCCATGTGGATGTGCTGGCATTGCTATGTGTGTGTGCTGCATTTTGGGAGGGTGCACCTGCAGCTGTGATTTTGCTGCCCCTTATCCCTTGGAGGCGGTGTGCCTTTGACTTTTGGGCTTTTAAAGTGCTGTGATGTTGGCGACTTGGGTCATTTGTGCTCTTGGACGGTTTTTATACTTTTGTGCATTGTTTGTCTGCAGATGTCTTGTTGCCGTCAGTGGTTGTTTGTGCAGGTGGATGTGTCAGAGTGTGACCTGCTCCTTTCCGGATGTGGTCCACACTCAGCCACCTCAGTCTCATGACGTGCACAATGTCATGGTGATTGTACTCCGACCATGCTGCTCGTCATGCGGTGTCACTTGCATTGTCAGTGTGGCTCTCACATACGCATCTTTGCTGTCTTTCGCACGGGTGCATGTGTGCGTCGTGGACTTGGTGATGTGTGGGGTGTGACCCCTTTGGGCACATGGTGGACGGGGGACTACTTGATGTTTGTATGTGTGCTGCAGTGTGCCACGGGGGACAGGGACATGACCCAGGGTCGTTGTGGGTGTGCGGTGTGCTACACGTCGTTGTGCATGTGTGCCATTGTGCCCGTCCCCCCCGTCCCCCCAGTCCCTGTTCATTACTCACCCTGTTAATGTTGTGTCCGGTCATGTCGTGCTGTATCAGGACTTCAGACTCCTTGCACCGTCTCCGCACTGATGACTGTGGCCGCCATTTGCTCCAGCTCCTCCTGTGGCACTGGGCTCCCACCTCCATTCGCCGTTGCTGCCTTCCTGTTGGCAGCGGGTTTCTGCTTGGTTTGGCTTTTCACATCGTGCCAGCGCATCTTGGCCTCATCGACGCTCCGACTGCATTCACGATGGTATGCCATTTGTCCGTCTGTGTTGCCAATGACACGGTGGAGGTGACAGACAGTTGTTGTTCGTGCTCTGTCACCTCCGTGGGATGGTCAGGTTGTCATGCGGACTGTGCCCTGTCTTCCTCTTCCTCTTCTCCTTGGCCTTTCCCGACCCCGAGGTTCCTTGCTGGTGATCTGTGGGGCTTGTGGGGTTCGCGTTGACCTGGGCACTGGTTCCGGGTGCATCCATGTTGCTACGCAGTTTATTTTGCTTTTGTTTTTGTTTTTTCTTGTTCTGCTTTTATTGTGCATTTTCCCTCATGACGCGTGGGTATTGCAGCCCTGTTGCTGGTTATCGCTGATTTTTTTATCGCAGTTGGCCTCATCGCGACTTTATTTGCGTTAGTGTTTCGCATTTTTGCGGCGTTGCGTTGATTTTAACGCAGACATTTGACGCGTTATCGTGGGACTATCGCATGGTGCCACCAGGTTGAGAATGCTACGTTAACACGGCGTTGTTTTCCCGTGATGGACTGCGATATGCAAAGTTGCGTTAGGCTAAATTTGCGATGGTTATCACACGTTCTTGAGAATATGCCCCTGTGTCTTTTTCCCAGGGGTCCGCAGACCCACCAAGTGCAAGACAAGCGGTCCGGAGACCGTACCAAGACACAGCCCGTCGGCTTGTGCCTTTCAAGACAAGCGGTCCGGAGACCGTACCAAGACACAGCCTGTAGGCTTGTGCCGTTCAAGTATGGTGCCATATTTCCAAGAATCAAACCACTCACCTGGTGCACACAGGTCGAGTCAAACTATTCTCCACTGCCGACTCTTCGGACCAAACGGTCAACTGCAAGGTTCGCCTTCTCAGGACCCCGGCTGGTGACCACCAGACGAGGGAGTGCCCGATCAGCCAGGCGGGGCAGCTGTGAGAACCAAGCGCGGTCTTGTGTGGGGATCCCCGATCCGCCCAACCGACCAAACGCATTCCCCCCGACCCGGCAACCCGATTATGGGCGAGTCGGGTCACCTCGCGGGGTCCCTGTTTGGGTGCCAACTGAAGGAAGTGGCCCTCTAGGGCCACCCGGGTTTTCTCACAACCACCTGCTAGGCCTTCCCAAGAATGAAGAGTCGGTCAGACAGTAGAGAATATACACTTACATGCTTATTGGTTATGCTCTGCAGAGGAGCCCGTCATGACCTGCACCCTAAGTCGTTTGTCGAGGGACTGGCCCCCCAACAGTCTACAGTGAGTAATCATTCTTCCCCAGCAGTCTGCAACCCCGCCCACCATGGAAAACTACCAGCCTGGGCTGATCACGAACAAAGGAGGCACAGTAGGATGAGCTCACACCTGCCAGATGGGTACATGTTATCAGGGATCCAAGGCCACAGTGCTGGGTCTCAGCATCTCCTAAAGTGGGAGCAGAAACTACACAATCGGGCGAACATACGAGGGCCGAATGGCCTATTCATTAGCATTGAGAAACAGCCTTGAGCAAAGACAAGAAATAATAACGGAATACAGTATTCTGCTGAGGCAAGCGAAAATAATAATAATGATGAGGCCTAACTCGGGCACAGTCTGAACAGTCTAATGAGGGTAACGAAAAAGAAAATGGAGTCACATTTGCTAACTAAAGCCTGCACATTACGAGGATAACTCAGTGGGTTACATAACGCGAATGCGACTGGCATGCATTTAGCCACATAATGCTAACATAATATAATAGAGAGAATATATATGGTAGGGACGGGATTTCAAAACTAACACATGTGCCCTTTAACATTTAAAATTGAATTGAAACCAGTAATGTGGAAGCATCAAACAAAATTGAACATTTGAATGATGTATATATTCCATATATTAGAGAATGACACAACACATGTGGTATACTGCTTGGTCTGCCCGTGTAACCTGCGATACGTGGGTAGTACAATTAACCAGATTAAGATGAGAATCTTGGACCATCAAAGATCCATTATTAGCAATGATGCCAACTACCCTGTTGCCCGACATTTTGCCAGTCATCACAACAGTGATAGGACACTCCTGCAATACTTCTGCCTTGACCATGTACCCAGAGATGTTAGAGGAGGCGATAGAGAGAAACGACTGAGGCGGCTAGAATCGCGCTTTATCATAGACCTCCAATCGAAATCTCCAGAAGGCCTGAACAGTGGAGAAGAACTAGCTGTCCACTTATGAACTTGACGGTAGTGAGATATGAGCTGCCGCTGAGCGTCATAAGGGACGTGTTATTGGCTAACAGCACAGAATCTTTAGTTTGTAGTCACAGAGCAGGCCCATCCAGGGCGAGATAATGTACAATACAGTCATGAGTAAGGTTAGAACTTAAGCGTGCAGGAGAAGTACAGATTAAGCGTGACAGCTGAGTACAAATAACCTATAGGAGGCGTAAATTGATATGATGATCCGGAGAAAAAAAGCAGGCTATTTAACCTGATGATGAAGGTAGCCCATACAGGGCGGTATGAGGTCATGAGATTAATGTTGTATTGGGTATGCCACCTCAATTAATGTGGTATATTTTCAGCTGTCTCCGCATACATGGTTAATAATGAGAATAGGGCTTGCACGCTCAAAGACCATATTTATTGTATATATTGTACATAGACTGTAAATAGAAATTGACTGATATAGAAAGCAATGACAAAGTGACTACAATGATGATGAACATGCGTATAATGAAATTAATAGGCTGTTTGATGAATTTATTATAATTTATTATAGTTTAGACATGTTCCAAGATGGCGCTCAAAGAAACGAGCTATTATGTTTGTCCGTTTTCACTCCGAATGAATTATTCACATGTTAAATATCGCCATGGTAATGGTGCCCGCCGACATTGACAAAGGCAAAATGCCGAAACGCGTTTGTTTTTTAAATTATATCGCAATAAATCCGAAGGTGGATTTAACCAACGAGAGTGCTGGTCCGATTTACTTTGAAGTGAGGAGCGGGATATATATATATATATATATATATATATATATATATATATTACAAAAAGCTCATTCGACGCTTCGTGCATACGAAAAGACGAGAGTAGACCCAATTCTTGTGCCGATTTTCTTTATTCAATAATCACCATGTCGCCATGACGCGTTTCGGCCAATCGACGGCCTTGATCACATGTCAGCGCCTTAGGGCGGAGATTCCCCTTTTAAAGTGACTGTGCAAATTTTTAGCAGCAATAGACATGGAAAACATACATCAGTGTTTTCAACAATACCTGCTTAAATGCAGTTATGCCAGATATAATATCGGCATTCATTAAATACTAGGATAAAACAATATAAGATTCGTAATGGCTAAAATACAGAGTAAAATACATGTTTAAATACATAAAATTTACTGTTTACCACTATTTGTTTGTATCCTAGCAAATATACCGTCCATTATACTGCTATTTCTAAAATAAAGTGGTCAGTGCAAAAACATACCTCCATTCCCTATGTGCAAGTCTAAAATAATATATTTATGTGCAAAATGTGCATTTATAGTGCCTGAATTCAGTGCAAAAAACAGCTAGCAGCAAACGAATAAATATATATATGTTGGCTAATGCCGTTATCCCTTTTGAGGTGCAATACCTTATCGCAACCATTGTAATTAATAGATTTTATATATATTCTGCATTTGTCAAGAAAGCCTAAATTGGAGGATAAATATCTGTTAATACCTGGTTGATTCCCACAAATGAGGATATATAATACATATTATATAAATATTATATAAAATCATTTCAACCCAATAAAATCAGATAAAAATAGGCTAAAAAGAAAGCATTTATAACAATTTGTAACAATAAAAGTTCCTATTAGTAAAACTTGTTGCAAGTGGCTATTCTAATATGTTGCAAAGTTACTACCCTATTGTCCACCCTAATTTGTAAATATATATATAAATATATATAACTGCAATTCAATTCATAAACAGGGTAAAACATATAGGTGTAATTACGCCATATATAAGATTAACGCTATGCGATTTACAATTTTCAATTGATGATAGTATGTCCACATAAATATTCAGTTGTATCTTTTGGTAATCTACAGGTAGGTGTACATGTCTTCACTAGTGTTAAGCCCTCCCGGATGCTTCGTGTCCATTTCTAGGATATACCTTGTTTATATATATATATATATATATATATATCAAAACCATACCCTTTCAGGCATAGAGTGATGCATAAATTATGCAAAAAAGAAGCAGAGAACCCTGGATAGTTCTCAAGTTTAGGTGGAAAGCAACTCCTGTATAGAGCACCCTCAACACCAGCGACACTCTACATTTGCTCACCTCAAATGTCTGCTTTTCTATCAAAGTCTTTAAGCATAGGATTAGCACAGTGCCATCCACGCCGAGATAGAGAGGGACAAAGCCTTTTGCCATTTCTACAGCAAAGTCTTTAAGCATAGGACTAGCACAGTGCTATCCATGCCAAACTGTAAAATGACCAAAGCCTTTTACCACTCCAGGCACAGTATTACAGCTTTGGATTGGTAAAATACCATCCAAGCCAACCTGAAATGAATAAAAGCAACCCCTGACATGTGTTTCGCTCTCATTAGAGCTCTTCGGAGAGGTATATCTTTGTCCAGCACACACACACATACACACAAACACACACACACACACACACACATACATATATACATACATATATACATATGATATATATAATATATATATTATCTACTGGCAGTCGCCAGTAAGTAGTTATAGTTAGGACCTAGTATCCATAAGAAAAGTGTTTTTGACTTGCTTATATCTTTGCGCCGTTTGACGAATGTTCACTCTCTCACAGACACACAATCTGACACATATATACACAGTATTTAAAAGCATTTTTTGCTTACCTTGCTGCCAGTGCAGATACCGTTAGGACACCTGCTGCTTCTTTCAGCTTCGGATACTTGAAACTAAATCCTCAAGCTTGCGCAGTTGCAAATTCAAGGCTTTAGTCTCTGCTTATTCAGTTCACCCTTTCCCAACTCTGTGACGAGTTGGGAAAGGGTGGGTTGACAGGCTGAATGCCATGTAGCCACCGGCACTGCAGGGCTTAAGCCTGCAATGCCCATGGCTAACTTTAGCTGTGACGCTTTACCATGTCACAGATTTGTAGGCACTAAGGCATGCCAGGGGCTTTAGGCCAGGGCTGGGAGCTTCACCAGCCCAGGATTATCTCTGATAGCTGGTGCAGGCGCCTTTGTGCATCTGCGCCTCACATCAGACAGTCTCACTAGCAGAGCTGTCTTAGGCAGCTGCTGGATGGCATTTTCTTTTTAAACCAAGAGTGAATGAAAGATTATTATTCACTCTTGGATAAAAAGAGTGTCATAGCCCTCAAGCCCTAATGGGAAAACCCCAACTGGGGAGCACAAAGCCGCTCCCACCTGGTGAAAGAACCAAACAATTCCCTGCCCACGCTCTCAGGCAGGGAAATGCATTAAATTGCTCCCATCGCACGGGAGCAAAGAAAACTCTTTCACAGGGATGGAGCCAAGAGTGCAAGCAGTGGAGCCAGCTGAGCTGCGGGGGACCTGGAGGACCTTGTGGCATCCAAAAAGAATAATGTCTGGTGAGCCCCGGTTGGGCACTGGGGCACCCCGTCAATTAAAAAAAAGCTGGCTCCTGTGCAGCTCCATAGGGCCGCTTGCAGAGAGCCAGAGGGCCTGTGAGGGCCCTAGGGCTCCCTCCGCAGCCCCTTATATAAAAAAAACAGTGGGTGCCCTGTGTGGCACTGGGACACCCAGAAAAAATAATTTAAAAAAACAAAAAGTGAATACAAAATGAGCGGCCACAGCAGCTCATATATCATTCACTGCTCCTTCAAGGAGCGCCCTATAATGCCCCGGGAGGGCTATTTACATATATTTTTTTTTTGGTGATGTCCTTAGAAGGAGCAGGGACATCACCAATTGTTTTTAATGTTTTGGAGTGGGGCTGCACGGAGTACAACAATGAAGTGGTGTAGAGTGAAATTGTGCACTAGAGTGGATATAGTGGAGTAGTATGCTATACAGTAGAGAGGAGTAAAGTGGCGTGGAGTGGCATAGAAGAAGTTGTGTAGAGTGGAGTAGACTGGAGTAGAGTGGCATAGAGTGGAGTGGAGTATCGTACAGTGGCATAGAGTGTTGTAGAGTGGAGTTGCGTAGAGTGGAGTGGTATGTTGTAGAGTAGATTGAAGTAGCATATCATAGAGTGGTGTGTTGTAGAGTGTCTTACAGTGAAGGGGCACAGAGTGGAGTAGCATAGAGTGGAGTGGCATGTCGTAAAGTCAAGTGGCATATCATAGAGTGGAGTGGCATGTTGTTGAGTGGAGTGACGTAGAGTGGAGTATCGTGGAGTGGAGTGGAGTGGAGAGGCATGTCATAGAGTTTAGTAGTATATCATAGAGTAGAAGAGAGTGGGTTAGAGTGGAGTAGAGTGTCATAGAGTGGAGTGGCATGTAGTAGAGTGGAGTGGTATATCGTAGAGTAGAAGGGAGTGAGGTAGAGTGGAGTAGAGTGTCATAGAGTGGAGTGGCATGTTGTAGAGTAGAGTGCAGTGGTGTGTCATAGGGTCGAGTGGTGTGCCGTAAAGTGGAGTGGCATATTGTAGAATGTAGCGGCTTGTCATAGAGTGGAGTGGCGTGTCATAGATGGTAGTGGAGTGGCGTGTCATAGAGTGTTGTAGAGTGAAGTATAGTGGCATAGAGTATAGTAAAGTGTTATAGAGTGGAGTGGCCTAGAGTGGAATGGCGTATCATAGAGTAGAGTGGAGTGGTGTGTCATAGACTGATATTTCATAGAGTGTTTTAGAGGACAGTGTTGTAGGGTGGGGTGGCGTTGAGCGAAGTGACGTGTCGTAGAGTACTGTGAAGTGGTGAATCATTGAGTGGTGAGTTGTAGAGTGTCTTACAGCAGAGGGGAGTTGAGTGAAGTAGAGTATAGTGTAGTGGCATGTCATGGATTGGAGTAGCATGTCATAGTGTGGAGTAGAGTCTTGTAGAGTGGAGTGGCGTGTCATGAAGTAGAGTGGAGTGGCATGTCATAGACTGGTATGTTGTAGAGTGTCTTAGAGTGATTGGGCATAGAGTGGAGTGGCATAGAGTGGAGTGGCATGTCAGAGAGTAGAGTAGTGCAGTGTGTTGGATACCTCACCCCTCTACTTGCCTCTCTAACTATTTTTTGCATCTCAAAAGTACTAGGTACTTTCTCAATACTTTCAAACAGTACTGCAGTACTTCGCAAACTTTAAAAAAATATATACATCAACCAAAATAATTTTCCCTGCCACTAGAGAGTTTGCTAAACTGCCTCACATCTCCCTAAAAATTTCAAAAACACTAATATCTTAGATTTCACATTAAAACACAGAAACAATACAAAGGGTGGTTCAAACAATATGGCAGCTATTTTTATTTTGTAAGGGCTTTCATCAACCAATAGTATTGTGTTTCGTCATCACCATAGACTGCTGTATACTGTGAAGGTACTAAGGTATACCGCTGCCCAATATCGCTCTGTCTTTCTCCCTTACAACTTAAAAACTATTGAACAAATTCAGATCAAATTCCAACAAGGACCCTTTCCACACCATATTCTATATTCCTGCCACATTTCATGTAAATCCTTTCAGCCATTTTGTCGCTATGTCTTTCTAAAAAATCTATTAAAAATGCATTGGTGGCAAAAAGTGTTTTGGGACCCCTCTTTTTCTTTTCACTCACTTAACTAATCACCACAAAACTGTGCATCATCAGCCAATGTAGAAATAAGAATAAGTCTGAAATTCTTTGTGGAGATTCATTAACCCTTTCCTTGCGTCGGACGCGCGGGAGCCGTCCGATGCATAAGTTCTTGTGTGCATCGGACGGCTCCCGCGCGTCCGACGCCATTACAGAAGAAATCCCTCTGGTGCAGGCACCAGAGAGATTTCTTTCACTCCCCCAAAGCCTCGGGAGCTGGGGAAGAGCTTCCCCAGCTCCCGAGGCCCCCCACCCCGTTTCTGTGAAATGACGATCAGTGCGCACGTCGTGCTGACGTCATTTCACAGAAACCGAAACTGAAACTCATTTCAGTTTCACTTTCTACGTGCTCAGGGGGCTTTCTCAGCCCCCTGAGCACGTAGAAAGACGGGAGAGGTATCATTGGAAAGGGGAGAATCTCCCCTTTCCAATGGCACCCCTCCCCAGTGGATCCCTGCTTGGGGATTGCCCCAGGAGGGCGATCCCCAAGCAGGGATCCACCCACTAGACACCAGGGAGGGGGGAGCGGCCCCTTTGGCAAGGGCCTTTGCTCCCCCCAACACATTTGGCCAAATTCAGTCTTTCTGCCTCCCCTGGGGGGCAGAAAGCCCACTAAACGCCAGGGATTTTTTTATAGGCACTTATTTATAGGGTGGGGGCTGCCCAAAACAGGCATTCCAATGCCCCCACCCCCGCCACAATGACAGCCTTTCTGCCCCCCCTGGGGTGCAGATGGGGGCAGTAGCCCCCAATCTGCCCCCGGGGGGGCAGACAGCCCACTAGATGCCAGGGATTTTTTATGCTAAATTTTAATTAGGGTGGGGGCTGCCCACAACGGGCATGCCAATGCCCCCACCCCCATCACAATTACAGACTTTCTGCCCCCCCCTGGGGTGAAGATGGGGGCAGTAGCCCCCAATCTGCCCCCCCCGGGGGGGGCAGAAAGCCCACTATATGCCAGGGATTTGTTTGGGGCAATTTAATTAGGGTGGGGGCTGCCCAAAACGGGCATGCCAATGCCCCCACCCCGCCACAATTACAACCTTTCTGCCCTCCCCCCCAGGGGGCAAAAAGCCCACTAGACGCCAGGGATTTTTTTTTGGGGCAATTTGAATTTGGGTGGGGGCTGCCCAAAATGGGCATGCCAATGCCCCCAACCCCCGCAACAATTACAGTCTTTCTGCCCCCCCTGGGGAGCAGATGGGGGCAGTAGCCCCAATCTGCCCCACGGGGGGGGCAGAAAGCCCACTAGAAACCAGGGATTTTTTTTTTAATCGTGCAGGGGTGGGGGCTGCCCAAAATGGGCATGACAATACCCCCACCAGAGAAATTCCAGTCTTTCTGCCCCCCCGGGGGGCAGAAAGCCCACAAGGCACCAGCGGTTACGCTGGCTTTTTTATGCATGGGGGCTGCTCAGAATTGGCATACCAATGCCCCCACCCCCACAAAAAATAGCCACAGTCTTTCTGCCCCCCTCGGGGGCATATCGGGGCAAAGCCCCCCCCCCCGATTCCCCCACAGGGTGGCAGAAAGCCCACTAGGCACTGACTTTTTTTTAGCAATGTGCCTACCTGTAGATTTTGGGCCCTAGCACAGCTGGCACATATGGAAACCTAGCAAACCTGTACATTTTTTAAAACTAGACACCAAGGGGAATCCAGGATGGGGTGACTTGACAGGCTCTCACCAGGTTCTGTTACCCAGAATCCCTTGCAAACCTAAACATTTGTCCAAAAAAACACATTTTCCTCACATTTCTGTGGTGGAAAGTTCTGGAATCTGCGTGGATCCACAAAATTCTACCCACCCCGCGTTCCCCAAAGTCTTCTGAGAAAAATGGTACCTCACTTGTGTGGGTAGGCCTAGTGCCCGCGACAGGAAACGGCCCAAAACGCAATGTGGACACACCACATTTTCACAGTGAAAACGGACCCTTTTTTTGCAAAGTGCCTAGCTCTAGATTTTGAACCCTAACTCTGCGAGCACTTAGGGAAACCTAGCAAACCTATACATTTTTGAAAACTATACACCCGGAGGAATCCAGGATGGGGTGACTTGACTGGCTCTCACCAGGTTCTGTTACCCAGAATCCCTTGCAAACCTAAACATTTGTCAAAAAAAAACACATTTTCCTCACATTTCTGTAGTGGAAAGTTCTGGAATTTGCGTGGATCCACAAAATTCTACCCACACCGCGTTTCCCAAAGTCTTCCGAGAAAAATGGTACCTCACTTGTATGGGTAGGCCTAGTGCCCGCGACAGGAAACGGCCCAAAACACAACGTGGACACACCACATTTTCCCAGTGAAAACGGACTTGTTTTTGCAAAGTGCCTAGCTGTAGATTTTGAACCCTAACTCTGCCAGCACCTAGGGAAACCTAGCAAACCTATACATTTTTGAAAACTAGTCACCCAGGGGAATCCAGGCTGGGGTGACTTGACTGGCTCTCACCAGGTTCTGTTACCCAGAATCCCTTGCAAACCTAAAAATTTGTTTAAAAAAACACATTTTCCTCACATTTCTGTGGTGGAAAGTTCTGGAATCTGCGTGGATCCACAAAATTCCACCCACCCCACGTTCCCCAAAGTCTTCTGAGAAAAATGGTACCTCACTTGTGTGGGTAGGCCTAGGGCCCGCAACAGGAAACGGCCCAAAACGCAACGTGGACACACCACAATTTCACAGTGAAAACGGACCCCTTTTTTGCAAAGTGCCTAGCTGTAGATTTTGAACCCTAACTCTGCCTGCACCTAGGGAAACCTAGCAAACCGATACATTTTTGAAAGCTAGACACCCAGGGGAATCCAGGATGGGGTAACTTGACTGGCTCTCACTAGGTTCTGTTACCCAGAATCCCTTGCAAACCTCAAAATTTGTAAAACAAAACCACATTTTCCTCACATTTCTGTGGTGGAAAGTTCTGGAATCTGTGTGGATCCACAAAATTCCACCCACCCCGCATTCCCCAAAGTCTTCCGAAAAAAATGGTACCTCACGCGCGTGGGTTGGTCAAGTACCCGCGACAGGCAAGTGCCCAAAACCTATTGAGGCAACATCAAAATTACCTATCACAAAACAACCTGGTTTTGCAAGGGGGGTCCCAAGAGTTTTTGGCCCTGGGCTCGGCGGCCACCTAGGGAAACCTATCAAACCCACACATTTCTAAAAACTAGACACCCGGGGGAGTCCAGCAAGGTATGGCTTGCGTGGGTCCCCCAACATTTCCATACCCAGAATCCCCTGCAAACCTCACATTTTGTTGAAAAAATCTATTTTTTCTCACATTTCTGTGTGGGAAAGTTGTAGGATCACTGGGCTGACACAAATTTCCTACCACCCAGCGTTCCCCCAGGTCTCCCGATAAAAATGGTACCTCACTTGTGTGGGTAGGCATAGTGGCTGCAACAGGAAATGGCCCAAATCGTACTGTGGAGACTTCAAATCAACCTATATCAAAACTACCTGGTTTTGGGGGGGCACCTGGGGTTTTGGCCCCTGGCTCGCCGCCATCTAGGGAAATCTACCAAACCCACACATTTCTGAAAACTAGACACCCTGGGGAGTCCAATGAGGTATGGCTTGCGTGGATCCCCCAACGTTTCCCTACCCAGAATCCCCTGCAAACCTCAGATTTAGCTGAAAAAAACACATTTTCCACATATTTTTGTGTGGAATCACCTTGGCAGCACAAATGTCCTACCATACAGCGTTCTCCTTAGTATCCCGAGTAAAATGATACCTCACTTTTGTGGGTGTCCAATGCAGAATTGGCTAAAAACGTATTTTTTAAAAAATGTAGCGCTTAGAATTCTCTGTGCTATACCCTTATTCCCTATGTTTTGGGCTCCTCCCAGTCACAGGCCCTTGCCCCAGCCACACAAGTGAGGTATCATTTTACTCGGGAGACTGAGGGCAACCCTGTGGGGTAGGACATTTGTGCCGGCACGGTGATTCCACCCACAAATATGTGGAAAATGTGTTTTTTCCAGCTAAATTTGAGGTTTACAGGGCATTCTGAGTAGGAAAACATTGGGGGATCCACGCAAGCCATACCTCGCTGGACTCCCCGGGGTGTCTAGTTTTCAGAAATGTGTGGGTTTGGTAGTTTTCCAAGATGGCCGCCGAGCCCGGGGCCAAAAACCCAGGTGACCCCCCTTGCAAAACCAGGTTGTTTTCTGATAGGTCATTTTGATGTCTCCTCAATACGTTTTGGGCCCTTGCCTGTCGCGGGTACTTGACCCACCCATGCGAGTGAGGTATACTTTTTATCGAGAGACCTGGGGGAATGCTGGGTGGTAGGAAATTTGTGGATCCACATAGTTTCCAGAACTTTCCCACTCAGAAATTTGAGAAAAAAGTGTTTTTTCCAGCTAAATTTGAGGTTTGCAGGGCATTCTGGGTAGGAAAACGTTGGGGGACCCACACAAGCCATACCTCGCTGGACTCCCCCTGGTGTCTAGTTTTCAGAAATGTGTGGGTTTGGTAGGTTTCCCAAGAAGGCCCGATAAAAATTATACCTCACTCGTGTGGGTGGGTCAAGTACCCGCAACAGGCAAAGGCCCAAAACGTGTTGAGGAGACATCAAAATGACCTATCACAAAACAACCTGGTTTTGCAAGGGGAGTCACCTGGGTTTTTGACCCCGGGCTCGGTGGCCTTCTTGGGAAACCTACCAAACCCACACATTTCTGAAAAGTAGACACCCGGGGGAGTCCAGCGAGGTATGGCTTGCGTGGGTCCCCCATCGTTTTCCTACCCAGAATGCCCTGCAAACCTCAAATTTAGCTGAAAAAATCACTTTTTTCTCAAATTTCTGTGTGGGAAAGTTCTGGAATCTACGTGGATCCACAAATTTCCTATCACCCAGTGTTCTCCCAGGTCTCCAGATAAAAATGATACCTCACTCGCATGGGTGGGTCAAGTACCCGCGACAGGCAAGGGCCCAAAACGTATTGAGGAGACATCAAAATGACCTATCACAAAACAACCTGGTTTTGCAAGGGGAGTTACCTGGGTTTTTGGCCCCGGGCTCGGTGGCCTTCTTGGGAAACCTACCAAACCCACACATTTCTGAAAACTAGACACCTGGGGGAGTCCAGCGAGGTATGGCTTGCATGGGTCCCCCAAAGTTTTCCTACCCAGAATGCCCTGCAAACCTCAAATTTTGATGAAAAAATCACTTTTTTCTCAAATTTCTGTGTGGGAAAGTTCTGGAATCTACGTGGATCCACAAATTTCCTACCACCCAGCGTTCCCCCAGGTCTCCTGATAAAAATTATACCTCACTCGCATGGGTGGGTCAATTACCCGCGACAGGCAAGGGCCCAAAACGTATTGAGGAGACATCAAAATGACCTATCACAAAACAACCTGGTTTTGCACGGGGGTCACCTGGGTTTTTGGCCCCGGGCTCGGTGGCCTTCTTGGAAAACTACCAAACCCACACATTTCTGAAAACTAGACACCCGGGGGAGTCCAGCGAGGTATGGCTCGCGTGGATCCACCAACGTTTTCCTACTCAAAATGCCCTGCAAACCTCAAATTTAGCTGAAAAAAACCACATTTTCCACATATTTCTGGGTGGAATCACCGTGCCGGCACAAATGTCCTACCCCACAGGGTTGCCCTCAGTCTCCCGAGTAAAATGTTTCCTCACTTGTGTGGGTGGGGCAAGGGCCTGTGACTGGGAGGAGCCCAAAACATAGGGAATAAGGGTATAGCACAGAGAATTCTAAGCGGTACATTTTTTTAAAAATACGTTTTTAGCCAATTCTGCATTGGACACCCACACAAGTGAGGTATCATTTTACTCGGGACACTAAGAAGAACGCTGTGGGGTAGGACATTTGTGCCGCCGCGGTGATTCCACACAAAAATATGTGGAAAATGTGTTTTTTTCAGCTAAATCTGAGGTTTGCAGGGGATTCTGGGTAGGGAAATGTTGGGGGATCCACGCAAGCCGTACCTCATTAGACTCCCCAGGGTGTCTAGTTTTCAGAAATGTGTGGGTTTGGTAGGTTTCCCTAGATGGCGGCGAGCCAGGGGCCAAAACCCCAGGTGCCCCCCCCAAAACCAGGTAGTTTTGTTATAGGTAATTTTGAAGTCTCCACAGTACGATTTGGGCCATTTCCTGTTGCAGCCACTATGCCTACCCACACAAGTGAGGTACCATTTTTATCGGGAGACCTGGGGGAACGCTGGGTGGTAGGAAATTTGTGTCAGCCCGGTGATCCTACAACTTTTCCACACTTAAATGTGAGAAAAAATAGATTTTTTCAACAAAACTTGAGGTTTGCAGGGGATTCTGGGTAGGGAAATGTTGGGGACACACGCAAGCCATACCTTGCTGGACTCCCCAGGGTGTCTAGTTTTCAGAAATGTGTGGGTTTGGTAGGTTTCCCTAGGTGGCCGCCGAGCCCAGGGCCAAAAACTCATGGGACCCCCCTTGCAAAACCAGGTTGTTTTGTGATAGGTAATTTTGATGTTGCCTCAATCGGTTTTGGCCGGCCCTTGCCTGTCGCGGGTACTTGACCAACCCACGCGAGTGAGGTACCATTTTTATCGGAAGACCTGGGGGAATGCTGTGTATTAGGAAATTTGTGGATCCACGCAGATTCCACAACTTTCCCACACAGAAATGTGAGAAAAAAGTGATTTTTTTCAGCTAAATTTGAGGTTTGCAGGGGATTCTCGGTAGGGAAATGTTGGCGGACCCACGCAAGCCATACCTTTCTGGACTCCCCAGGGTGTCTAGTTTTCAGAAATGTGTGGGTTTGGTAGGTTTCCCTAGATGGCCGCCGAGCCCGGGGCCAAAAACTCATGGGACCCCCCCTTGCAAAACCAGGTTGTTTTGTGATAGGTAATTTTGAAGTCGCCTCAATAGGTTTTGGGCCCTTGCCTGTCGCGGGAACTTGACCGACCCACACAAGTGAGGTACCATTTTTCTTGGAAGACTTTGGGGAATGCGGGTGGGTGGAATTTTGTGGATCCACGCAGATTCCGGAACTTTCCACCAAAGAAATGTGAGGAAAATGTGTTTTTTTTGACAAATTTTGAGGTTTGCAAGGGATTCTGGGTAACAGAACCTAGTGAGAGCCAGACAAGTCACCCCATCCTGGATTCCCCTGGGTGTCTAGTTTTCAAAATTGTATAGGTTTGCTAGGTTTCCCTAGGTGCCCGCAGAGCTAGGGTTCAAAATCTACAGCTAGGCATTTTGCAAAAAAGGGGTCCGTTTTCATTGTGAAAATGTGGTGTGTCCAAGTTGCGTTTTGGACCGTTTCCTGTCACGGGCACTAGGTCTACCCACACAAGTGAGGTACCATTTTTCTCTGAAGACTTTGGGGAACGCGGGGTGGGTGGAATTTTGTGGATCCACGCAGATTCCAGAACTTTCCACCACAGAAATGTGAGGAAAATGTGGTTTTTTTGGACACATTTTTAGGTTTGCAAGGGATTCTGGGTAACAGAACCTGGTGAGAGCCAGTCAAGTCACCCCATCCTAGATTCCTCCGGGTGTCTAGTTTTCAAAAATATATAGGTTTGCTAGGTTTCCCTAGGTGCCGGCAGAGCAAGGGTTCAAAATCTACAGCTAGGCACTTTGCAAAAAAAAGGGTCTGTTTTCACTGTGAAAATGTGGTGTGTCCACGTTGCGTTTTGGGCCGTTTCCTGTCGCGGGCACTAGGCCTACCCACTCAAGTGAGGTACCATTTTTCTCTGAAGACTTTGGGGAACGCCGGGTGGGTGGAATTTTGTGGATCCACGCAGATTCCAGAACTTTCCACCACAGAAATATGAGGAAAATGTGTTTTTTTGTGACAAAATTTTAGGTTTGCAAGGGGTTCTGGGTAACAGAACCTGGTGAGAGCCAGTCAAGTCACCCCATCCTGGATTCCTCCGGGTATCTAGTTTTCTAAAATGTATAGGTTTGCTAGGTTTCCCTAGGTGCAGGCAGAGTTAGGGTTCAAAATCTAGAGCTAGGCACTTTGCAAAAAAAGGGTCCGTTTTCACTGTGAAAATGTGGTGTGTCCACATTGCGTTTTGGGCCGTTTCCTGTTGCGGGCCCTAGGCCTACCCACACAAGTGAGGTACCATTTTTCTCGGAAGACCTTGGGTAACGCGGGGTGTGTGGAATTTTGTGGATCCACGCAGATTCCAGAACTTTCCACCACAGAAATGTGAGGAAAATGTGTTTTTTTTTTACAAATTTTTAGGTTTGCAAGGGATTCTGGGTAACAGAACCTGGTGAGAGCCAGTCAAGTCACCCCATCCCGGTTTTCCCATGGTGTTTAGTTTTCAAAAATGTATAGGTTTGCTGAGTTTCCCTAGGTGCCGGCAGAGCTAGGGTTAAAAAACTACAGCTAGGCACTTTGCAAAAAAAGGGTAATTTTTCACTGTGAAAATGTGGTGCGTCCACCTTGCGTTTTGGGCCGTTTCCTGTCGCTGGCACTAAGCCTACCCACACAAGTGAGGTACCATTGTTCTCGGAAGACTTTGGGGAACGCGGGGTGGGTAGAATTTTGTGGATCCACGTAGATTCCAGAACTTTCCAACACAGAAATGTGAGGAAAATGTGGTTTTTTTGGACACATTTTTAGGTTTGCAAGGGATTCTGGGTAACAGAACCTGGTGAGAGCCAGTCAAATCACCCCATCCTGGATTCCCCTGGGTGTCTAGTTTTCAAAAATGTATAGGTTTGCTAGGTTTCCCTAGGTGCCGGCAGAGCTAGGGTTCAAAATCTACAGCTAGGCACTTTGCAAAAAAAGGGCCCGTTTTCACTGTGAAAATGTGGTGTGTCCACGTTGTGTTTTGGGCCATTTCCTGTCGCGGGCACCTGGCCTACCCACACAAGTGAGGTACCATTTTTCTCGGAAGACTTTGGGGAATGCGGGGTGGGTGGAATTTTGTGGATCCACGCAGATTCCAGAACTTTCCACCACAGAAATGTGAGGAAAATGTGTTTTTTTGGGACACATTTTTAGGTTTGCAAGGGATTCTGGGTAACAGAACCTGGTGAGAGCCAGTCAAGTCACCCCATACTGGATTCCTCCGGGTGTCTAGTTTTTAAAAATGTATAGGTTTGCTAGGTTTCCCTAAGTGCAGGCAGAGTTAGGGTTCAAAATCTAGAGATAGGCACTTTGCAAAAAAAGGGTCCGTTTTCACTGTGAAAATGTGGTGTGTCCACGTTGCGTTTTGGGCCGTTTCCTGTCGCGGGCCCTAGGCCTACCCACACAAGTGAGGTACCATTTTTCTCGGAAGACCTTGGGGAACCCGGGGTGGGTGGAATTTTGTGGATCCACGCAGATTCCAGAACTTTCCACCAACAGAAAAGTGAGGAAAATGTGTTTTGTTTTACAAATTTTTAGGTTTGCAAGGGATTTTGGGTAACAGAACCTGGTGAGAGCCAGTCAAGTCACCCCATCCTTGATTCCCCTGGGTGTCTAGTTTTCAAAAATGTATAGGTTTGCTAGGTTTCCCTAGGTGCCGGCAGAGCTAGGATTCAAAAACTACAGCTAGGCACTTTGCAAAAAAAGGGTCATTTTTCACTGTGAAAATGTGGTGTGTCCACCTTGCGTTTTGGGCCGTTTCCTGTCGCGGGCACTAGGCCTACCCACACAAGTGAGGTACCATTTTTCTCGGAAGACTTTGGGGAACGCGGGGTGGGCGGAATTTTGTGGATCCACGCAGATTCCAGAACTTTCCACCACAGAAAGGTGAGGAAAATGTGTTTTTTTTGACAATTTGTTAGGTTTGCAAGGGATTCTGGTTAACAGAACCTGGTGAGAGCCAGTGAAGTCACCCCATCCTGGATTTCCCTGGGTGTCTAGTTTTCAAAAATGTATAGGTTTGCTAGGTTTCCCTAGGTGCAGGCAGAGCTAGGGTTCAAAGACTACAGCTAGGCACTTTGCAAAAAAAGGGTCATTTTTCATTGTGAAAATGTGGTGTGTCCACGTTGCGTTTTGAGCCGTTTCCTGTCGTGGGCACAAAGCCTACCCACACAAGTGAGGTACCATTTTTATTGGGAGACTTAGGGTAACACAGAATTGTAGAGCAACTGTTATTACCTATTGACTTTTGATGCATTTCTGCCTTCCAAATGAAAGACAATGTGTAAAAAGAAGTCATTTTGAAAAATGACCTATAATTCTCATGCTACTATGGGTACTCCCAATTTCGGAAATGTGCAAATATCTACTGTTTCTAAACTCTATATTATGTTCCCATTTTAGAAATACATAGGTGTCTTTCATACCGATTTTTCCATGTATACATTTTCCCAAAATAATTGCTATATACCCGGTACATAATAAAAAACCATTGCAAGACGCTGCTCAGTTATTGGCTCTGGGTTCGTCGGGTTCTTGGTGAATCTACAAGTCCTATATATCCCCACAACCAGAAAGGTCCAGCGAATGTAACGGTATATTGCTTTCAAACAGCTGTCATAATTAGAAGAAGTTACAGGTGAAAACGTTGACACAAATGGCTGTTTTTTTCAACTAATTTTCAATTTTCCCTATATTTAACTGTTAGTTTCTATGAAGAAACCTTGAAGGATCTACACAAATGACCCCTTGCTGAATTTATAATTTTGTCTACTTTTCTAAAATGTATAGCTTTCCAGGATCCATTATTGCTTTCATACCCATTTCTACCATTTACTGGAAGGAGGTTGAAAGCACAAAAAATAGCAAAAATAGGCTATGTCCCAGAAAAATGCCAAAACTGTGTAAAAAATTGTAGTTTTCTGACAAAAGTCTGCTTGTCCCTGAAAGCTGGGAAGATGGTGATTTCAGCACCACAACCCCTTTTTTTATACTATTTGCAGGGAAAAAACCAGATGCTTTCATCTGGAGCCCTTTTTAAAAAAAAAAAAAAAAAATTAGCTGTATTTTGGCTAATTTCTGGGTCCCCTCCAGGGGAATCCACAAACCCTGGATACCTTTAGAATCCCCATGATGTTGGAAAAAAAGAACGCAAATTTGGCGTGGATACCTTATGTGGTCAAAAAGTTACAGGGGCCTAAGCGCGAACTACCCCAAATAGCCAAAAAAAGGCTTAGCACAGGGGGGGGAAAAGGCCTAGCAGCGAAGGGGTTAAATGGTAACAACGTTATTGAGTAGCTAAAATCTGAGGAATTCCTATCTCTGGAAATCCTAACTATAACATCGGAGTGGCTACCACCACACTGTAATATAGATATATAGATATACACACCCACATACATACAAAGTCAAATCTAAACATTTTAAGCAAAAAATGCTGCTTTGCAGTGAAATGTACATGAACAAATTAATGTGTGTAGTAACATGGTGCTGTGTCTGTTTTCTTTTCTGTGTTTCATGTGGGAGGGCACCACACACGCCCTTTGTGGGTAGCCCCACAAGTTTTTATCTGTGACCCAAGGTGTGCCCCCACCCTAAAAAACACTTCTAGTGATGCCACTGTCTTAGTCCCACACAAAAGATGCAAAAAAAGCTCAAAGTATCAATGTGGCGCCAAAAGAGGGACGAAATTGGAGGAGAAGAGTTGGCTGTGTAAGGTTTATGCGTCCACCTAAAATCGGGCAATACAACAGCGTAATATTAATCCCATAAATCTCGCCCGACCTGCAGTCCACAGTTTAAGTGAAATTGCATACGTCTGCAAGCAGTGTGGAAATACTTTACGTATGCAATGACAAGTAAAACCTCTATAAAGCAATATTGTGGGCAAGCCAGCAATGAGCATTAAAATGACACACTTGCTTAAGATATGTGCATTTTCACTTTATCAGCAACGTTAGATTGATATAAATAAACATCTTCTCAAATAGCACACTGGTACCCTAACCCTAGCCATAGTTCACTAGCACCAAACTAAACTCCAAAATGCATAAATACATAGCTCTGTTCATATAGATTAATATAAAGTTCACTTTCAGTCTTGAGTTCTCTTAACAAAGAAAAACAAAGATTTCTTGGCTCGGGCTTTCTCTGGTTTATATGTTCTTTCCTGAATTATAAATAGAAGCTTTACATGGTTTCAATGTAGTTTGACTTTCACTTAAACAGTGGCAATAAATGCTTTTCCATTTTGTATATAAACAGCATTCTCAACACCTTGTTTTCTTTCAAAATCTATTGCTTAGTCTCTGTGAGCACATGAAAAATTATCCAGGTAGTTTTTATATTTCAGTAAATAAAGCATAATCTGTCAGGCTTTCAAAAATAGATCTAGTGTGGCTGCTAAAAGCAGCAATCATTTTGCCTATGGAGAGTTTCAGAAAGGTAATTTTAAAATTGAGTAATTTCCTCTCTTTTTGCTGCTGGGGTTTGCAGAGTCACCTGTTCTGTACACTGAAGAAACATTTTGGGTAAGGGCGCAGAAGAAAAAACCTGTGAAACCCTGGATTAAGATTGTGGCAAGAGCCTTTCACTTGTCAATTGTGTTTCATGTGCAGACTGCGCGGCAGGAAGTGACAGATGCTACTTCGAGGCACTTCTAGTTTGTCAAACCTACGTTGTGACTGCCTGTGGTGCTATCTCCCTGTGTGCTCAGCAAGGGAAGGACATGATCCGAAGAGCAGGAGGCCATTGTGAGGCCTGCAGTGGCTCTTGAACAAGGGTGAGGCAGTGGATGCTTTTACATCACCTGCACTACTACCCACATTAGTACTCACATTGCTATCACATTACTATCACATTACTACCCACACGAGCAACCCTAGAGTAAAGAGAGGTGGGTGGAAGGGAGCGGAGTGAGAAAGGGCGACAGCCATATCTGGACATATTAGCCCCACTCTCGTAACCTGGATAGTTGATACTTTTTGCTTTTGTGTGTAGTATTGAGTTTTATCGTGTAATAAAGTACTTTCCTTTTTATAACGATAAGCACAGGGCTGCACAATCACTCGATTGCACTGTTGGGAGTCTGTTAAGTACTGAGCGTGTTGTACTCCCACACTAACCTTCCTGAGAGGCCTGTAACTGCTCATCATTGCAACCACTGAGAGTCAAGTGCGAAAGGGGTTGTACTTTGCCAAGTCTGAAGAGGCGAAGTAGTGCGGAACTCCGGAGATCAGAGGCAAACAACGCCAGCTCCCACCGCTGTTGCCCAGTAGCCCCTGCTTATCCCGTAGCCACCCACACATGGTCTGATAATATTACTCAGCAATGGCTGCATAGCTCACAAGAGCACAAGTATCCCTGTGTACAGCAAGACTTAATGATCCAGAAAACAAATATTAGCACATTATGAAAACATAATGTTGAAATAATTTTTCCTATATATCACCAAACACTATACAAGCTCCGTATCACAGACTATGAATTCTGAACTGCTGTAAAAATTTAGCTTACAACACATTCTCATGCTCATTTTCATGGGTGAGATGGATGTATGACGGAACCCGTATGCATTTACCTTGCATGCCTTTACAACACAGTCCCTTTCCGAACTGTGACATTACCACGTGTTACTTTACCATGCAAGTCTTTACAATGACTTGCCTTAGGGGGGCGTTGGACTTTGGAATAGTATAAATTGCTATTCCAACTCCAGTCTACGCAACCGTAGGGAAGGTGTTGGACTTAGAATCCAACACCACTCCAGCAATGTGCCCCCTAAAGCAAGACGTTGTAATGACTTGCTTGCTAAAGGAACGCATGGTCTCAGTCAGGGTAGTGACTGCATTGTAAAGGCAGGCCGGTGTTCTGACTATGGGGTAAAGGATTTTTCCCGGGTGGGATACATCTATTTAAAGGATTCAAAAGAATGAGTAACAAATTGCCATCTAATACATTTGAGCCAGTGACTAGCTAAATGCTTTCTCTTATGAATGAGACTAGAGAGTAATGTACAAACAAAACCCATAAATAAATCCAACTAGATAGTAGGAGTAATTTTGAGCTATACATTGACATTATAAATTAATACTTAATCAACAATATGACCTTAATTGTGTGTGGCTATTCAGTGAAGGATGAAGCTGACCAAATAACCAACAGGTTATCTTAGAGCTTTTGGACTTAGCTGATCTACATGCCTATTAAAATGTCCCATCGTCAAAGGTGTGCAAGAACATGATGTGACTACAGTAGCAAATGTGGTAACTTCAGGGGCAAAGCTGATAACCTGGCATAAAGATGAATAAAGCCCTAGTAGTATTGCAGTTAAATCATAAACAGATTCTGAACTTACGAGTAAGATTGCCTTTAATTGCTCTAATCATCCCACCTGTGCCTCCATAAATACTGACCCACCCCTTCCAGAAAGCAACGTGTAATTTGTATGGGCTTTGAATAGATTCATCACATCAGTGTTGGGAGAGATCTTTCCCAGGTACAGTTTGGCTGCCTTCATTTGAGGCCTCAAGTGTGCCTTAGATTTAGAGGCTCCTTGGGTCTATGAAAAACCACAAGATGAAGTGCTGCTCACACCAGTATTAAGATGAACTGACCACTGACTGCTTGGAAGACTTACACAAGGCCAGACAACTGAGGGTCTGACGAGTCTCTGGGTCTTTGCAGCTAGGCTGGAGAGAGTCAGTAAAGCAACTCAAGAACAACACGTGGATGCTGAAATGCAGGAAAGCCTTCCTGTATTTGTCTGAAGTGAGCCTGCACCATCTATGTTCCTCCTCATACCAAAAGGTTATTTTATCTGCCCCTTTTGCACTTCCGAGAGTCAAACTCTTTTCCGTTGGTGCTAGATCAATTCTCTGTGGCCTTTCATCCTGACTCTGAAATCATTTGAACCATCTGTCTAGATATACTGTTTTGGAGTTCATCCAAACCTATTTTCCAGTTGCCGGTTACTACTGGTTGAGTTCCTTATGTTTAGTTAGTGCCCCCATTCTGTTGATGTCCCTACTGCCAGACAATCTTGACCACAACTTTTTCTTTTTGAGATACCGATAACTAATGTCTGGCACAGAGTGCTGACCCATTGTTTCATCTGCACTATGGAAAATAAAGACTTGGCTACCACAGGGCCGGACTGGCTGTAGCGTATACCGGGCGTTTCCCCGGTGGGCCGCCAGAGTGGGGTCTGGTTTTAGACCTGTGGGGGGGAGGTGTTTTTGTTACCGGAGGCCGGTTTTGCAGCATAGCTGCAATTTCAGCTCCCAGCAACAAAAGCGCCACAAAGCTTTCCGCTGGCACCCCCCCCCCCACCCCTGGCCGATCTCTTTGCCAGGGCCTGTTTCGGTTCCCAGTCTGGCCCTGGATACCAGTTTGGTCCTTAACTGATCTCTGTTGAACAGTCCTATGTTGATTAGGTAGTGCAATGTTTGGGATGAGAGATTATCTTCGGACCACACAACTGGAAAATTAGCCACTGGGTATCAGACCCAATGATTTCATTTGCACCTACAACCAGAAACATTGAAACAGTTGACCAGACATATTGTAGCAACCCTACTACATTGTTGCTTTCAATTTGGCAACACTGTTCCATTGACTGACCTTGATTGTGAAACATTTTAGTGCCAGAGATTACTGAGAGAAAACAAAATAAACCCCATAAGATAACATTGGATATATGACTCAATGTGGCGAGAAATCTAGGGGTTAGCTTGCAAATCTTACAAAATCCTTTCGGACAGTACCTCGGCTGTCTTACTTATTAGCACCATCTAGTTTTCACTATATATTATAACATTAACATTTCTTCTGTACATGTTAATATTGATTTTACTCTTTTTAGACATTAATTATTGCACTGGCAAGACTTTGCGCTTATTGTGTACTATTTACTTTGGCATGATATATCTGCATTACAAACCCCTACCACCTCCACAGAGGACTAGGAAGTTGAATATTTAACTTTATTTCCCATGTATAGTCAAATGTCCAAAAGGAGTAACTCAGGGCTGATGTACAAAATAATTTTGTAATTGCAAACACAAAATTCACCAAATTACAGTGTTTGGGACTGCAAAAGAGTGTTTTGAAATGTGGAAGCTATACATTAATAATGTTTCTGACTCATAAAAGAGGCTTTCTGATCTACTAAAAATCACAAACTTTGATGGTTGGGATTCACAATGAAATTCGCAATGCTTTGAGACCACAATTGTAATTACAAATCATTGATCACATACCAACACCTCAAAGGGGAATCAAGGTGGACAGTTTGGGGGGAAGCAGGTACTGGTTAGGAATTTTGGAACAGTGGATACCAAACTTTTCCCTAGTGGCTAAACCTTTGCTAAGGCTGACACAGAAAGGTGTGCCTGATCCGTTACCATGGACCAACGGGTGCTTGAAAGTTTTTCTAGAGTTGAGAGAAAGTCTCTGTCATGCCCCAGGACTAGGAATGCCTGATTACAGTAAGATGTTTATGTTGTTTTACAGTGAGAGGGAGAGCTTTGCTCTCTCAGTGCTTACTCAGATACATGGAGATTCAACACGACCTGAGGCCTATTTTTTGACTATCCTCGACCCTGTAGCCACAGGACTGCCTGGCTGCCTTAAATCGGTGGCGGTGGTTGGGGTCAGTATCGAGAGATGTGAGAACATAGTGATGAGACGTCCTTTAATTGTTATGGTCCCTCACTCTGTCATGTATTGGGTGAGAAAGCAAATGCGATGATCGTGGTCTTTTGTCCCTTGCAAGCCACCATCTCTGCAGTCACAACCTTTCGGAAAGGGTTGCAAATTTTAACCTGCCTAATTAGTATTCATTAAGCAGGTCGCTTTTCAGCCCCATACAAATGTACAACTTGTGAAGCAACATATTAGTGCATAAGTCTCACCGTAAATTGCATACCCATTTGCAAACCAGTTGGCATGTAAGCTGCACATACTTGATGGTGAATGGGTGGTGGTACATAAGGTTTTATTATCCAACTGGAAAGCAATACTAGTGGTAGTTCTGAGGGACTAGTCATTAGTGACAACACTGACACATGATACTGGCCAGTAACCCTAGACTGACCAGTGATCCGAAGAAAAGCTTCACAGAGGCTGACTAGAGAAAAAGCTAGATGGAGGAACGCGCTTGTATTCTCAGTGAGGTTCAAGAACAGGGCGACCTCCTAATTCAAGAAGTAGTTGCCTTGTTCAAGAAATTCTGTGCAAATTGTTAGAACAATCACACTGAGTGCCAAAGAAAGGCAGATGTATTAACATAACACATCCAAATATTTTCTGAAAAAAATGATGTTACCAGGTGTTACAGTTAAGCCGAAAAAGCTAAACATCCTTGAATTGCCCATATTATTAACCAACCAAGTTATAAATGCAGCCAACCAAATGGTTATAAAGTCATATTCTCCTTTTCTAATGGCTACCAATGTGGTAAACAGTGTCAAATGTTTGATTTTTTTTTATACCTGTCTCATTTAAGTGTGAATGATTGATTGGGGGAGAGGGGATGAAGGAGCAAGACAAACAGGATAAAGTAAAGAAGTGAAGGAGAATCAGTAGAATTAATGAGAGTTCCAGGAGAAAGGGGACAGTATAGAGGAGGAGGGCCAGGAGGAGAGGGACCAAAACAAGAGAACTTGGACCAGGAAGATAAGAAGGATGGACAAGAGGAAAAGAAGAAAGACTAAGAAGACCAGGAGTAGCAGGACTAGGATGAGTAGGAGGACCCAAAACACCAGGACTAGGGCCATCATAAGTATAAAAAATTAGATTATTAGTTGAGGGGGTAAGTACTCACCTCAAGTAATGATTACAATCCTCGTCAGGGTTAACCTTAAAAATCACTAAATGAGCCTGGGCTCACCCCCCTGCAAGCCACGGCACAGAGCAGACAAGCTTAACTTAGAGGCAATCTGCAAAGTATTTATGCAGTACTAAAACAGTAATAAAGTCGAAATGCAAAACAATAACAATCCCAAAATGAGTTAGAAAGACAGAGTAAAATGTAATAAACAAAATTACAAAAAGGGGAACTGGAGCTATGAATTTTTAAAGTTAAAGTGGAAATAGCGCAAAGAAGCACAATGTGCCAATGATAGTCAATGGTGACAGTAGACTAGGACCTAAGAACAATTAGACGCTGACCGCAATGGACCACTAGTCAGAAACACCAAACAGGTTCATCCTGAGCAAAAAGATTTCACCTTCTGACTTTAGTCCTTTAAACCACAATTCACCACAGGAGTAAACTTCTAACACCCAGCAGGACCTCAGGGTAGGCACTTAAAGACTCACAGAGAGTAAGGCAGTGGCGGCTGGACCCTAAATATTTGGTGAGGCAACCAACCACTGAAGATACATTGAAACATGATTACCGAGCACAGCACACATTTAATTATCTAGGAAACAGATGCTTTTCTCATTCCATGGAAGCAAATCAATATTTCTACTGACAATACATGACACGTTCTTAGTGAAAAGTGTCCTCGCTGCCCGAGCCTGCTGAAGTTAGTCAGGGCTCAGAGACGTTCACATGGAGAGCGAGCGAACAGCCATAATTGAGGCAGCACGGCCAGGCACTTAAGAGAAAATATGCCTCTGTAATTCGTTAATTTGATTATGAAATTAAACAGAAGGCATTTGGCTGAACAGAACTGGCAAAGGAGTGGTACCATCAACAAAATACACATAAATGATAGAAAAGAGGCTAGAAACGTGGTTTGGAGTCTAACTTGCTGACAATGGTGTCCGAAGGTCAGGGCTACTACACTCTCGGCTCCGACACTTGACCGAAATGCATCTTGTGATGTAAGACAAATCACATTATCTCCCTGTGTCTCGTGCTGTCTAGTAGTACCCAGCACGAGCACAGCAGCACCCACCAACGGGGCAGCCTAAAGGCATGTGAATGCCTTTAGCAAAACACTAAATGCCCAGACTAGCCAACCAAGAATCTAGGAATCTAAGTTTATAACACTTACTCGTATGCCATTTTATTTAACATGCACACTTGTTTGATCAGGTAGGCTTGTTAAAGACATGTGTGGACACATGAGAAACGCCATATAAGCATTACGAATGTATTAAACGTTAAACACGCATAGGTAATTGAAATTCGAAAATGTACCGGGATATTTGAATAGACAGAGACCTGCAGGGAAAAATAGTGACAGTTGACGAGAGAAAGAAAAGGTGAGAGTTAGGGGAGATAGAGGCAGGTAGAGGGAGTGAGAGGCAAAGGCAACCAGAAAGAGCTAGTGGGGAAAGAGAGAGAGAGAGAGAAGTCGTGACAGCCGGAAAGAGAGAAACAGAAAAGAGATAGGGGCATATTAGCAAGAAATGGCGATAACTATCGCTAACCTAGGTTAGCGCTAGTTTTCCTATCGCCGTCGATCCCTGCAAGTTATCGCCTGTTAGAGACGTATTAGCAACGTTTTGCTAACAGGCGATAGCTTCAGGGATCAGCGGCAAAAACCGCCGCTAACTTTAGCGCGATGTTGTAAATGAAACCGGCGATAGCGGGTGGAATCCAGCGATAAGCCCTTAGCGATAGAAAAAGGCACGCTAACCCGCAAGTTTGGACTTAGCCCATCTGTCCACCCCCAATATAAAAGATGCACCAAAAAAAAGGAAAAATGCAGATTTGAGCAGCCAGGGCATAGTACAGCACACATCAACAACCCCCTCAAGCCACCCAGCATCCTGGTTGACCAGGATGAGATCCTGGTTCCCACGCAGGACCTGCGTCTGGATCCTGGATCCCTCGCTGGACCTGCATCTAGTTCCTGGATCCCTCGCTGGACCTGCGTCTGGTTCCTGGATCCCTCGCTGGGGCTGCGTCTGTGGCCTGGAGTGGGATGTGGAGTAGCTGTGGAGTCGATGAGCCGTAGCGGGAGACATTGATGTGCGACGATCGCCCGTACCTGGTGGTGAAGTCTGGAAGTTCGCATGGAGACACGTTGCAGACCTGTGTGAGAAACCCGCCTTGCGCACCTCGGTGCAGTCAATGGTAGAGATGATCCTGCGCACTAACGTAGTGAGGTCCGCTTCGCATACTATGACCCACCACTACACCGGGGTGCACGGAGGGGATTATCAACGGTGGGTGCCGTCTCCCTGCATCACAGGACGGATGATGTTGGGCTGGCCGGACGCTCTGGAGGGTGAGGCCCCTGTGCTACGCCGAACTTGTGTGGACTGAGCGCTGCAACTACACGCCTAAGGGAGCCCTGCTGTATCAACTGCATCGGGTGGTCCACCAGTGGACTACGCGGTGACTGCTGTACCCAGGCCAGTGAAAGCACACCTGGCTCAGGCTCCTGCTGGCTGAGTCACAGATTTGGAGAGAGTGCAGTGGATTGCGCCACAGGGCTAATGTCCAGGTAAGGAGAAGGTGGGACGCGTAGCGCAGGAGGGCTGGGGGGGAGTCGCTCATGCCTATCACACGTCGATGACGCACCCCCAGTGGCGGCTCTACCGCTATGTTGGCAGAGCATTGCCCCACCACCTCAAGCAGTGCAGAAGAGGAACAATCATCACATGATGATAACTCAATCAATCAATCACTCAGGGGAATTGTAAGCGCACCACTCACCCGTGAGGGTCGCAAGGCACTGAGGGGTGGTGGGCCGCAGATTCGTCAGCCGAAGAGCCAGGTCTTGAGGGTCTTCCTGAAGGTGTTCAGGGAGGGGGCACCTCTGAAGGCTGCCCGTAGCCCGTTCCAGGTATTGGATGCAATGTGGGAGAAGGATCTTCCGCCTGCTCTGGCTCTGTGGATGCACTGGGTTTCGGATTGTGCGAGGTTGGAAGATCGGATGTCTCATTTGTGTACTTGGCAGTTGATCCTGTCGTTGAGGTATTTTGTTACGTTGTTGTGTAGGCATTTGTAGGCGTGAGTGATGATTTTGAAGGTGACTCTTTTCACCACGGGGAGAATGTGGAGTCTACGTAGGTGTTGGCTGATGTGTTAGTGCCAGGGGATGCCGAGGACGAGCCTGGCGGCGGTGTACTGTAATGTCGGTCGTTTGCGGAGTAGGGACTTGTAAATGGCAGCGTAGAGTGCGTTTCCATAGTCCAGTCTGCTAGTGATGAGTGCATGGGTGACTGTCTTCCTTGACTCTGGGGGTATCCATTTGAAGGTCTTGGGGAGGATGCAGAGGGTGTTGAAGCAGCTGGAGGTGACGGCGTAGACCTGTCTGTTCATTGTGAGGGATGGGTCGAGTACGATGCTGAGGTCTATGGCGTGGTCCGAGGGGGTAGGTGGGCTTGCGAGGGCGAAGGCCAACAGGTGTTGTCCCATGCTGATGGTGTGGTTCCAAGGACAAGGACTACTGTCTTCTCAGCGTTGAGCTTCAGGCAGCTGTTGGTCATCCAGACTGCGACGTCCTGCATTCCTTCCTGGAAGTTGAGTCTGGCGGTGGTGGGGTCTTTGGTGAGGGAGAGGATGAGCTGGGTGTCATCAGCGTAGGATACGATGTTGAGGCCGTGTTGTCGGACGGTGGCGTCGAGGGTGCCATGTTGATGGTGAAGACGGCCGGGCTCAGAGATGAACCCTCTGGGACTCCGCAGGTGATTTACGTGGGATCAGAGAGGAAGGTTACCAGTCAGATCCTTTGGCTCCTTCTGGGGAGGAATGATCGGATCCAGTCAGGGCCTTTTCCCTGTATGCCGGTGTTGTGTAGTCTGGCGACTAGTGTGTGGTGGGAGACCGTGTCTAAGGCCGCTGAAAGGACGAGTATGATGTGGGCTGCGGAGTGGCCTTGGTCCAGGAGTGTGCGGAGGACGTCTGTGGCGGCGAGTAGGACGTCATCGTTGCTGTGGTTGGTTCGCAATACGGATTGGGACGGGTCTAGGATGGCGTTGTCATCAATGAATTGTGTCAGTTCCCTGTTGACTGTTTACTCTGCAACTTTGGCCGCAAAGGGTAGGAGCGAGATGGGCCGGTAGTTCTTGAGGTCGCTTGGGTCAGCTGTGGTCTTATTGAGAAGGGGCCAGACTTCTGCACGCTTACAGTCGTCTGGGTAGGTGCCTGTTTTGAAGGTGGTGTTGATGGTGCGTTGCAGTTCGCGTGTGATGGCGTACGCGGCTCTGTGGTAGATGTGGGAGGGCATGGGTTGGTGGGGGCCCATGAGTGGATGCCTTTCATGGTTGAGGCTGTGTCTTCGGCTGTGACTGGCGTCCAGGTGGAGATGGTGGGCTGGCTGGTGTGTCCGGGGCCCGGGGTGTCTGTAGACGAGGGTTCCTCGGAGTGTGGAGTTGTGGCTGGTCTGGATCTGGAAGTGCAGGTGTTCGGTGGAGGGGAAGGTTTAGCTGGAGGTGGTGAGGCGGAGGGTGCTCTTATGGGCAATGGTGAGGCACCCTCCCGGGTGGTTGGTGCAGTCCTTCCTCTGAATCTTGTATCCGTCCGGGATGGTGGTGTTGATGTCGGGGGCGGAGGAGGCATTGGTCCAGGTCTCTTTGAAGAAGGCGATGTCGGGCGAGAGAGTCGAGTAGGTTCCAGATTTCCATGGCGTGTTTGTGTACAGAGCGCCCGTTGAGGAGGATGCATCCTAGGGTGTCGACGGTGCAGGCGTCGGCTGTGTTGGAGTCCGGGGTGGTGGTTAAGCCCTGGCGGCAGTGGAGGCAGGAGAACTGGCCGTGGGTCGTGTTTGCCGAGGCATGTTGTCAGTCTCTAACTTTCCCGGGTTTGAGTGCGTGGAGGGTGGCTGTGTTGTAGCAGTGGGCGGCCCGTGATCCATGCTTTCTGGCGCTGGTCGCGGTTAGGTTGCAGACATGCACAGCGGGCGTATGACTCGTGTGCCAAAGGCACATACGTAGTTGTGATGCATGCCATAACATCACATTCCATTCCGATACATATTGATACTAGGCACATTGCAACAGTTGAGTAGGTGTTGCATAGCGGAGACATGAAGATCACTGTTCCCACTACAGTGAGTGCGACCCAAAAATGAGCTTTGCACAACAAACCCAACAATGAACCCTGGAATTCCTTTCTGAAACCCCAAATGACACCCAAAAGATCACATTTGAGACAAATGCACCCCCCAAATTTCTCTTCATTTTGTCACGAAACACACCCAAGTTTTTTAAATTTGACCCCAAATAGACACCCAAAAATTCCAAATTTTACCCCAAAAAAACACCCAATTTTTCATATTTTACCCCAAAAAACACCCCATTTTTCATATTTTGGCCCAAGACGTAGTCCAATTTTCATTTTTGACATCAGAAACCCATGCACACCTAAAAAAGATAGGATTACCCCATTACTGACCTCACAATGCGTTGTAATCAAATGCGATGTTAAGGGACCCGCGTTGTCGGAGTTGCGTTGTTAACGATGTACTGCCTGCGTTGTAAGGGTCGTCTCCCGTGACCAAGGCAACACATGAGCTACGCCGTTTGCATCCGTCTGCCCCTGGACCGTGCTCAGCACCAAGGTGCATTCCTCTTGGACACTCCACCACTACGACGCCAGCACCCTCCTTGCCATCAACCCTGGACGCCACCTCGCCTGCCAGGACAAACCTCTGCTCCATAACGGACATCGCCTTCGCCATCACTGACGGATGCAGTATCACCTACAGAGGCACACTCCGACTGACCACGCACTCTAATGTGCCAAGGGTGACCATGGACCACGTCAACTCCCAGATCCGGAATAAGCTCAAGAACATCCTCTGTGGCACCCTCATGTGCAGGCCCCCCCGTGCCATGGCCCCCCATTCTACAATCCCATTGTAGACATCATTGCACCCCAGGGTCTACCATCCCCCAACGACATCCAACTCGCTGACCTCAAGTTCCACCTGGGCAACCCCAGTGAACAGAGCACCACTCCCTCCTGTCACCGACATCAGACGCAAGCAGCGAGTCACCTCAACAGGCCACATAGCAGGACACACGGTCGAGCACGTCACCTCTGCCAGCGGGTACTTCAACTACAGCCACAACACCGGACTCTCCTGGCACTACCATCATTGGATGAATGACGTCTTCACCTTGCCCACCGGACGCCAGCGCCATCATCGCACCCCGTCGCAGCCGGATCAGGGCCACCGCAGAACGTCTGGTCAACTGCCTCCGCACCAACACTCCACCAATGCTTCCAGACGATGACACCGCAGCGCGCAACCACCACCGATGGATCTCCGACATCGCCGACATTCGGGCACCCCTCATGAACGGCACTGCGTCAGTACATTCCGCCTGCCTGATGGCAGGCGTGAGGGTGAGGCAGTGCCATAGGGATAGGCTGGCCCCATGCATTGCTGGAGTTGCGTCATGGTTGTGGCACAACTGCAGCAATGCGTGACTTTACCGCAGACAGATACATCAGGATTCCTGGCTTATCTGTCATTACTTGCATCATGGAGCGCTGTCCAGTGAGTGCAGCGCATCCATGCTGTTGCAAGGGGGGCGTTATGTGAAGTGTTGCAACGCTGTCTTGTCGCAGCGCTGCTACACTTTTCATGACTGGGTCCCAGGAATGCGCACTATCTTATTGTTGGTGCGCATTCCTGCACTGTATTTTTGTCGCAGGGCAGCGCTGCAACATTGCTTGCAGCGCTGTCCAGCAGCAGAAACATGCATAGATGTGGGCCCAAGACTTATCCCCATTTTTAAGACCAGCTATTTTCTGGTCTTAAGTTCCTGCAGCTAACGGCTTTTAGCGCAACTTTTTTTATCGCTTCGCGGGTCCGGGCCATCCTTGCTAATAGGGCTAAGTGCGGTTAGCGGGAGTTTTAGTGATATTTAGAGGGGGAACGCCTACCTTGCATATCATTAGCGATAAATATCGCTGGCATGCAAGGCGATAGAAAAACCGTCTGCTATCGCCGGAAAGCTGTTGCTAACGCCTGTTAGCGACAGCTTGATAATAGGGCGATAGAAAAAAAACGCGTTAGCGGCAGGAAAGTGCCGCTAACGTGGCGATGTAAGGCTTGATAATATGCCCCTTAGAGTGGTGTAGAGAAACAGATAGGGGGAGATTTGGAAGGAATACAAGAGACAGACAGATGCAAAGGGGAGACACAGACAAAGCAGAGAGAGAGAATCAGAGTTACGTGGAAGATGAAGATAAAAACAGACAGAGTAAAATGTAAAGTGGGAACCAAACAATGACAGAGAGAGAGAGTCATAGAGATAGCAAAAGCAAGAGAAGGGCAGGCTAAGAGAGAGATGTCTTTCTAACATATGCATGCATGCAATGTGTCATATTCACTTCTGACGAATGGGGGGCACGGTTCATGACAGTCAGGGTCGCACAGTAATGCAGAACGTGTTCCTGCTATGACCTCTGTGGGACTCATTACCCCCAGAGTTGCCTCTGTGACCCTCGACCTTTGGCTGTGAGGTGCTGGGTATGGTAGTCCTAGAGCTCTCATACTTCTAACACCAAAATCCAGTTTTAGGCAGTCCTTGGACCCTCAAAGCAAGAAGTCTGATAAAACAAAGCTGAGTTTTCAGCAAACAGGCATGGAATATACCAGCAATGTTTTGTCCTCCAGCCTTCACCGTTTGAAACACACTCCAATTGTTATATGTAAACCCAGCACACCTGTCAGACAGGCTGTGACATTGTATTGTCAAACAGAGGCCCACTGTGACTGGGGCTTCACTAGCTGATTGGACAAAAAAAGGGCCCTGCCAAATTGCCAACTAACATTAGTTTGTGACAAGGGAGGCCTGTTTAAAGTGCACCCCTAGTGTCATATGAAAAACCCCAGCAGCCCTGTCAAACAGAATAGGACATTCAAGCAGAATTTGACACTATATTGTCAAAGAGCATCCTCCTCTCCCCCTTGCATATTCTGTCAGGTTCAGATGAGTCATTTCTGCCCATTCAGGTTAGCTATTGTTTTCTCTTTGGAGCAAGTTCACACCTCATTCACACTATTTAAATACTAATTACTGGCTGGCTAAAGAGCGAGAGCAAAATTCAGATTTAGCTTCCAGGGACTTCAGGCATAGCATAGGTAACTTTTTAAAAGTTATTTTTCTGTAATATGTACAAAAGATCCAACTCTACCATTAAATTACATTTTTAATAAGTATTAAAAATAGTGGTTTGATTCGTTTTCTAGCTAGTCCAATTCCTGAGATACAGTATTTGTATTTAATATTGCATCCTAATGTTTTCTTATGGAACACCCAGCCTTGCTGCAGTGCAAAAAGCTTTAAGGTGCTAGTAACTGTAAGGACATGTTTAACATTAACTTTTTACATGTTCTTCTTTTAGAAACAATCCATCCTGCCTTATGGGCAAGAAGGCCTGCTTAGGGGTGACTTATAAATGTTTAAAAGGAAGGTTTTAGCCTGTCAAAGGGGTTATTTTAACAGGTTGAATTTGCAGTTAAACCCGGCAGTGCCAAGGCTACTGGTGGCATGCCTGCAGTCATGTTTACATTGTCACTGTAGTGGATGGCACAGTAGATGCTGCAGTCCACTGGAGACATTTAACTTACAGGCCCAGGGTACACCTTGGTACTTTATACCAGGGATTTATAGGTAAGTTAATTTTGCCGGTCAGGTGTATACCAATTTCAGCATGTTGAAAGGAGGAGCCCAAGCACTTTACCACGGGTTAGTAGGGGTAAAGTGCACACATTTCTATAGCCAGCAAAAATAGGGTTCAGCAAAAAAGCAAAAATCAGGAGAATAATGAGGATGGGCATGCACATAAAGCCATGAGGGGGGCCAATTTCAAACGCATGGCTTTTTTTTGCAAGTGGCAACTTTATTATACCCTATCCTTCCGTTTGGAGAGCATGCTTTAGATGTAATTGCTCCAATGGGGACTGGTTTCATATTTGCTTTTCATGTCCAGCTTTAATTGAATTTTGGAAGCAAACTTTTTACTGGCTTAGCAACAAGCTCCAAATAAACTTAGTCCCTGAACCGAATACTGTCCTCTTAGGAATTATCGATACACTCAACTTATCTATTCGACAGCAACAGTATATCTTTATTGCATTGCTTTTCGCTAAGTCTCTGATCCTGCAAAAATGGAAAGTGGTTGAGCCCCCAACCTTTTCCCAATGGCTACTCAAGATGTCTCGAATTGAGGTGAAGGAAAAATTATATTCGCAAAGAGTAGGAGCTTTAGGCAATTTTTAAAAAATTTGGGGTGGAATGTAGGCTTATGCTTATTTGTATCTTTGAAAAGGGAGCACTGTATAATCAACTGCTAGCAAGGCTATGTTTGTCTAGGTGTTTATTTATGTAAATTTGACGGCTATTTATCATCTGTCATGTTTATCAATGATACTAGTATTTTGATGAATTGTCTATTTATGTTTGTTTTAACTAACTGCAATAATAAAAACAAATTCATAAAAAATTAAAAAAAGAGATGGGCATCAGGTTGATATGAGGACAAGAACCTGGAGGAAAGAAGGAGGAAGCTTACCAAACATATAACTTGCTCATTTTTATTTATCTGTAGGAGGTGTCAAATGTGAAGTCACAAGTGATATCATTGATGAGGTTGTAGATGATGTCACCAGGCCAAGTCAGTGTTTTGTTAATATTCTAGACATAAAGGGGCAGATGTACGACCATTTTTGTGGTTTCAAAGGGGAATTCGGCCCGTATGTGACCGCAAAATTGGGCCTGCCCCATGCACATACCATATTTTGCGAGTCGGTAACCTATTACCGATTCGCAAAATATGGTATAGGAAGGGGCATGCCAAGGGCGTCCCTTCCTAATAGCGAGTCTCAATGCAATGTATGATTGTTTTGCGACCACATTTGGGGCCGCAAAACACTCGCAGTTTACCACCTACTTCAAGTAGGTGGTAAACCACTCACAAACGGGAAGGGGTCCCCAAGGGACCCCTTCCCCTTTATGAGTGTTTGCAAAAATATTTTTTAAGAGCAGGCAGTGGTCCCAGGGACCACTGCCTGCCCTTAAAAAAATGAAACTGAAAAGTTTCATTTTTCTCTTTTAAATGCATCCCATATTCCTTTCAGGAAAATGGGCTGCATTAAAAAACAAAAAACTGCTTGATTTAAAAAGCAGTCACAGACATGGTGGTCTGCTGACCCCAGCAGGCCACCATCCCTGGGAGTGCTAGCCATTCCCAATGGGGTTGCAAATTCCGCTTGCCTCAGAAATATTAATGAGGCATGCAATTTACGACCCCATTGTGAATCGCAAACAGTGTCTGAGACACTGTTGTACATTCACTTTTGCGAGTCGCAAATTGTGAGTCGCAATTCGACGCAATTTGCGACTCGCAAAAGTGAATAGTCGTACATCTGGCCCAAAGTCCTTTCAGCTGAAACTATTAGCAGAGAAATTCTCTTTTTTTTACAGAATAGTTTATCCTGCACTCTTTTCCCCAGACTCGTGAGTGTTTTTTGGATCACTCCTGTATGCCCTTGCAGCCTCACTCTCTGTCTCCCTCTTCTCCATCACCCTGTGCTTCCCCCTCAGCCTCCTCTCTCTCCCCCTCTGTCCATATGCCCTTGGTGGTGTAGTAAGGGTGCTATTAGCCTGGTTCAAGGAAGGAAAATGGGGCCTGTGACCGAGTATTAATATACAACCAGACCTGGGAGTAAGAGGGCCCCTAGGCCTACGGGCCCAGGTGCAACTGCACCTGCTGCACTATTTATACACGCCCCCGCTGCCTCTGCCCCCACATCACCCTTTGCCTCTGCTGTTGTCATTCCCATTGCGTCTCTTGAGGGGCCTCTTGCTTTCTGTTTCTGCCCTCCCGTCCCCTCTGTACTTTCCTTCCAGGCAGCCTGACTTTCCTGGGTAGGTAATTACACTCCGTTCTTCCATCCTCACAGAAGTAAATTAGAGCCAAGTGCTATTTAATAAGAGCTGTAATCATTTCAGTGCTAATTTCCATCCCCTGCCAAGTCTGGACTGCGAAGGAGAACGCGAGACGGAAGGCAGGCAGCCAGTCAGAGGAGTTATTAGCGGCCGGGCAGAGCGGCCCCCTCCCCTGGCCCCAGGATCTCAGAGTATCATTAACACGTGGATATTCCATACATAATACACGGCCCAGTGGACAGCGGCGCCTCTCGCTGCTTAGGAAGGGGCTGGGCTAAGGTTCACCCACGGTAAAGCCTCGAATGAGCCAAGAAGCATAGTTTCTGTATTCATTTAGGAGGGCAAATGTTATCTTACACTGGTTACTGCTGCGTGCTCTAACTGTTCCAGGTGGGCTGCATGGGTAATAAAAGACATTTGACCGAATTGTTGCAATAGTCTTATCTTTTTTATTTATTGGTGTGCATTTTCATCAGTAATGTGGTGCACAAGCTCATTTGTGTAGGGGGTTTCAGGCACTGTACTGTATTGTTGTTAAAAAAAATTGCATTATCATTTCGGTCGGGTGGCTAACCACCTCAAGGAACAACCACAACCTTTGTCAGGGTGAACCCTCAAAGTTTAAAGACCTCCATTCGCTCTCCTAGTGGCATGATTCGTCATTGCGTCCTTAAAAATCAGGATAGTCTCAAAAATTTTCCAGGGATCAATTATTATATTTTCCTGCTGGGGTGTTATCGGAATGAAAATACCTATGGAACACCCAGGTATCCCTTTAACGAGGGGTGTCCCTACTCTAGAAAAAAAAAACAGAGGTTGGGCGTTTACGGGACATGAGACCCAGTGATGAAGCATGCCACTATTAGAGTGGGTGGGGTTCTTCAATAACAATAAATAAGGTTGCTCTGAAGTTATTTGCCATTGTTTTCCAATTTTAAACGCTCTTTGGACCATAGGTTGTAGGATACCTGGTTTTTGCTGAAAGATTTCTTAAGTTCCCATTTGTTGCTGTTTCCTGAACTAGCTACAGAGTCCATTTGAATCAAACCATCCAGACACAGTGCTGGTGCAGACCACCCCAGAGAAGCCCAGCATTAGTAAGGACACTCCCACTTGAGACACGGTCAACTCCTTGTGTTCAATCTCGCTCTTGGTGTATGTCTACCAATGTTCACTGTTCTTTCTCCTTTTCATCTTAATAACTTGGCCAACATCTAAGCACGCTCCAAGCAAGGTCTGCAAAGCTTACACCTTGATCAGGGTTTGCTTGTTTTCCCTTCTGGAGGCAGTCTCACCTGGCAGTTGGGGATTGACTATTCCTTGGTGGCGTCATGATAAGTTTATTTGAGCACTGTTTAAGGCACATAGGTGAGGGAGAGGAACCTTGCATTAATTTAGTTCTTGAGGAACGACCTTCAATACAAACTTCTACACACAGAGAAAAGCACGTAACATGTGTAGTATCACAGAAATTACACATATTATACATGGAAATGTCACACACTTTGCCTTTGGCCCATTGTTTGCGCCTGTTGTCATTTGGCACTAAGATACCACGCAAATCCAACTCACTCGAGTTTGTGCGACTTTAGTTAATCTACTTTTCTGTGGAATCAGAGCAGCTTTTGTAGAGCTCACACTCCATTGCAACCACTTTACATGTGTTATTAGAGGTTTTGCGCAACAAAGCTGTATCTGCACTGCGCTTTTGTCAATTTCCAGTGCAAAAATGCATTTGTGTGCAAACCTTGAGTATCACATCGAGTTTGTGCCGATTTACATTGTGGAACACCCCTTTGTGAGTCTTCTGCACCATTTTTAAGTTTAGTAAAACTGGATCTGACCTGGTCTGTGGATTTAGGCGTTCTCATGAACAAGAAAGAACTTAGTGAGAATGTAAAACTAACACATTTCAGTTCCTATTTCCCCATTCTGGGTCCGTCCTGCTTTCCTCACCAGGCAGGTGAATCCTGGTTACTTGTGTGTGTATATATATATATATATTCACTGAAAAAGCCATAGGTTTCTGGGGCGTTATAGTTAGAAATCAGCATTTAAAAAACCTTTGAAATTCACTGAAAAAACCATAGGTTTCAGGGACATTATAGTTAGAAATTAGCATCTAAAAAACCTTAGAAATTCACTGGAAAAACCTCAGGTTTCGGGGAGGTTATAGTTAGTTGGACATTTCACTCGTACAAAACCAGAGAAATTCGGCCGTTATAGTTAGTTGAGCTAACTATAACTCGCGCCCCCGCAATGCACTGCTGATGACGTCACATATTACATCACTCATGACATGGTCAGTGACATCACTCATGACATCACTGATGACATCTCAATAGGCACAATTCGCATTGCCCTTATATAGGCATAAGATCCCAGTCCTTATTTAGGCATTAGCCATGCTATCCAAATACAGGCATGGTCACCTACATCCGCCCACCCCAACGTCACAACGAGTTCTTAGAAACCAGACCCGTAAGCTCTTGGGAGTTCCCCTAGCACAGGATTATTGATTTCTCCAAGAACTCACTTATTATGCATGAACCGCTATTCCTTAAGGGTTCATTCCTGACGTCTTCCTCTGCCCGACTTTACGTCAATACTAACATTCCAAGGCACCTACCGGGTATAAATATACCTTCCCTTGCCCAAGCAAGTAGGAGGAGACCTCGACTTTAGAGGAGCCGTATCCCGGACTGACGCACTGACAAGAGACGCTGTCATCCCTGCTCGCAGAGAATCCAGCTTCCAGTGTTCTGACTCCCTTCGCGGGGTGCTAGAGTTCGAGACCCGGAAAGAGATTCCCACCTCTCTCATTCTCAAGGTATGGAGCTGACTAGAACCTAGAGGGACTCTTGGCATACCAGACTCTTGGCATACCAGAGACTTGGCATACTATAGCATACCATACTATAGAATACATCACCTACTTCTTACCTCGCACTACACTTAGGTTAGGTACAATGGGGTAGAACTAGTTAGAGAAGCATCTTATGAGTACTCACATTTTTAGCTTATGTTATTTATGTATATGAATATATGTGTCATAGCTAAAAGATAATGCTAGCGCAGTATTATTTCTTTCTACTGCTTACACTGTACATAATATATCTCTCATACTGTCTTGTGATCATAACAGCTCATATCTCTTACACGAGAAACAAGACTGTTCAATAAATCCTTTTATTGAAACGCCCGTCTATTCTTTCTGTGTAACTCTGAAGAAACTAAGCATGCACGATTAGCTGAGTGAAACTGTTATCTGTTGTTTCCACGATTCTGAGAGTGTTCCGATTCTAAAGGGAAACAAAGTTGTCATGTTTATGCGGTTGCCAGAAACTACTCCCTTCTTGTTTACAAGGAGTTTCTAGTGGCCTCTGAGTTAGCTGGCACAAAGTAATTAAGTTTAATATACTCGATAGGGACATACTAACCTCAGTCCTATGTCGAATCTATAGGGTATATTATTCCAATGCGCAGAGCCTATTAGGGAAATAGGAACTACACTACACTATTACCTCCAGAAAGTCCCACCCAGCAGCATTGGTAAGTTCTCATAGCAGGCCATGCCTCCTTTGCCCACCAGTCTGCAAACGCGATCCCTGGCGCGCTCTTCGATGGGGATTAAAGTCCCCTTCGCTGCTGGGGGTGGTTAGGGGCCAACTAGCCTACTTGTTACCTCCAGTAAGCCCCACACAGTGGGATTGCTGAGAGGTGGACACAGGCCACGCCCCTCTGTCCACCACTCTGCAAACGTGCCTCATGGCGCACTCTTGGTTGGGGGATGAAGTCCCCTTGCCCCCTGAGGGTCCCTGGGGGCCAACTAGCCCTCCTGTTACCTCTAGTAAGCCCCACACAGCTGGATTGCTGAGAGTGGTCCGAGGCCACGCCCCCTTTTTACACCACTCTGCAAACGCGCCGCCTGGCGGACTGCTGCTCGGAGGATGAAGTCCACTTCAGTCCTGAGGTCCTCAGGACACAAGAGGACCTCATTGCCCCACCAGAAGTGGGCTAAGAGGCGCGTTTGCAGAGTGGTGTAAAAAGAGGCGTGGCCTCGGACCACCTATCAGCAATCCCACTGTGTGGGGCTTACTGGAGGTACCTGGTGGGCTAGTTGGCCCCTAAGGACCCTTAGGATTCAAGGGGACTTAATCCCCCAATCCAGAACGCGCCAGGAAGCGCGTTTGCATAGTGGTGCAGGGAGGAGGCGGGGCCTCCGGCGAGATGCCGGCTTCTGCTTTTTTTTTATTAGAAGGAGGGCTGTGTGGCCCCCCTTCTCTTAACATTTTGTGGGCCCTGGGGACTCCATCCCCCAGGGCCTGACCCATTTTTTTTAAATGTGAAGGGGGCCACACGGCCCCCCCTCCCGAGGCCTTTTTCAGCCCCGGGTACCCCATCCCCCGGGGCTGTGCCTCATTTTTTTTGTTTATTTAATTTTATTACACTTCCCTGGGCCACTTTTGGCCCAGGGGACCCCATCCCTTGGGGCCTGGACTCATTTATTTATATTTTTAAATATTTTTTGACGGGAGGGGGGCCGCGTTCCTCCTTTCCTGGGCTTCTTTTGACCTCGGAGACCCCATCCCCCGAGGCCTGCCCTGCTTTTTTAAATTAGTTTTGGAGGGGAGGGGCGTGTGGCCTCCCTTCTGAGGCCAGCCTTTTAAAAAAAAAAATAATAATAATTTAAACAGGATAGGGGCCAAGTGGCCCCCCTCCCGGGCCACTTCTGGCCCCAGGGACCCCATCCCCAGGGCCAGCCCTCACGTTGGGGACCATGGGGGGAGCCCCAATGCCCCCGCAGTCACTCCTGGCTCCCCGCCTCCTGTGGGAGCCGGCACTGCTTTTGGACAAGGGGAGCTGCTGACATGCAGCTCCCCTTGTCCGAAAGCAATACTGCTTCGCTTCATGCCCCCATCGCATAATAAATAAAGCCCTGGGGAGGTGGCGGTCCCCGGGGCTGCGGGGGCCCGCCTGGCCCTCACGTATATATAACACATTGCCCCCCGGGACCTGGCCCACCCGGGGGCTCAAAGAAACGAAGCGCGGGAGCCCGCGCTTCGTTTTTTAAAAACATTTTCGGCCGGATTTGCGCACCCAGCATGAATCCAGCCAAAAATCTAAAAAAAAAATGCTTTTTTGGGCCCTGGGGGTCCTTGTGGGACCCCCTGAGCAGGCCTAGGGGGTCAGGGAGTTTCTATCCTGGCCCCTTTTCTGGTTTTTATCCTTTTTTTACCTTTTTTCTTCTGACTCAGAACCGAGTCACAAGATGGCTTCCAACACTTCCTGGTTTGGAGTGTTGACAGCCAATCAAAATGAAGCTCGTGGTCGGGAGGATTCGCGAAACCTCCTCGGCCACCAGATATCGATATTTTTTATTTTTTGAATTTCTCAGGAACTACTGAACGGATTTACACCATTTAAAAAAGAAGGTCGCTTTCTGAACCAAGAGCTACCTTTTTGCCAAATTTGGTGTAATTCCGTTCAGCAGTTCGGGCTGTAGCTTTGTCTACAGTTTCCTATGGAAATTAACATGGAGAAAACGCGTTTTGGAACCCCCTTTTTTCTCGGCCCGCTTGACGAATCACCCCGAAACTTTTAAGACAGAAGCTGACCTGGGTGAACCATTATTTTTGAAAATTTCGCGAAGATTCGTCAAACGGCGCCAAAGATATTGGCAAATCAAAAAACGCTTATCCTATGGAAACTAGGTCCTAACTATAACAACCTACTGGCGACCGCCAGTAGGTAAAATATATATATATATATATATATCAGCACCATATATATATATACTCACTGAAAACAGGGACATTATTACAGGGACGTTATAGTTAGGCTCAGATTTTACACACACAAAACTAATGAAATTCAGCAGTTATAGTTATCTCAAGTAACTGTAACTCGTTCCCAAAGGCAACTATAACTCGTGCCCGCGCCATACACAGTTTTCTCATTAATTATTTTACAGCAAATGTTGCAGTGATATTATCAATGATGTCATAGAACATGGGTACTCACAAACATTTTCCCAGAGGCCAGAAAGTATGGTTTGTTGTGTGACCGAGGGCCTCACTGATACCAGCAGGGTGGCAGTCGGGTGATATGGGGTTTGTAAGGTGGGTGTAGGGGAAGCGAAGCATGTAGTGACTGAATTGCACAATGTGAAATCAGAAAGCCTGTGCTGAATCCCGGCATCCCCACTTGACCACACCATGTGATCCTAGGCAATTGTTTTTTTTCACTTTGCCTCCTTTTCCTTCTTTTGTGTCCATTTATATTTGCAACCCAGCTCACCCAGAGGGTGCATATCACAACTGGTTTGCCTCTTAGTTCACTATTGGCAAAGTTATCAGGGTTGCTGGAAGCATGAATGTTTCTAAATTCATGTTTAAAAACTATCATTTAAAAAAAAAAACTCTCAATGCAGTGATATCATCAGATATACTAAGGAGAAAAGGTTCTGCATGTTAATGAAATACACATTTTTTAATTTTGAAGAGACTTTATCATATTTTTACTTTTGCTGTAAGATGTCTTTAAAAAATGAAGGTGTTTCTAAAGTTAAGTGCTTAGTTACTTAATTACTTAGTTACTTTCATTCTGAATGTTAGTGCTGAGTCAAGTAAACAGCAGACTATTGCTGCTGTTCACCAAGGGGCCGCATGGAAAGTTTCAGAGGGCCGCAAGCAGCACCCTGGGCCATACTTTGAGTATGACTGTCATAGAAGATGTCATGAGTGATGTAATATGTGGGGTAATTAACAGTGCACGGTGGGGGGTTGGCTGCAGGGCCTGACTTGTGGCCAGGCCTTGCGGTCAACCCCTCACATGCAGCCAACCTGCGGGCCCCTCCCCAGGCTGCTTTTGACCCCGGGGACCCATCCCCAGTGTAACGCCATTCATAATGGTTATTCACTACCATCTTGTTATGTTAGATAAATTTGTTAATGCACGAATACCCATGGGTGTCTTGGCGCTAGCTACTGTTGATGATATGAGACTACTGGTGCTTCAAATGACTGTATGAGATCAAATAGCCAGGTTTTTACTTCATCTATTGTATGCCCACTTGGAGGCCATGTGCTTGACTGACTTTGGTTTTTGAGTTGTAGTCATGCTTTATTTTATGAATAATACTTTTTGGTTGTTTGGTCATCAGAGCTATGACAGTGGAAGACTTGCCCCTTTCAAAATGATGCTGATATGTATCCTCACAGGCTTTGTCCATTTACATTGTTTACTATTTATGCCTTCACTGCATTTTCCACTTTGTATATTATGCACCTTGAAACTGACAATCAACATCGTGACAAAATCGCATTGATGTGTTTTTCCTCCATTCTTACGGATTAAACCTTGCAACCTAAACTACCTTGGAGTGCTGTGACTTTCTTTTACCATGGTAGAGGATCCTTTCCCATATATACACATATATATTGTAACTCATGTTCAGATCTGCTAGATACTATGTTACTGGGCACTTATAGAGCGCACGGCTACTCCCTGGAGTGTCCCGGCGCTGAGAAAGGAGACCAGTGACAGAGCGGAAAACAGCACTCCCCGGACAACCGATTTATTGTACGAAGAGCCAAGTTTTTAATCCTCGCCTAAAACTGAGGAGATCCTGTGCCTGACGTAAAGCTGGCGGCAGGCTATTCCAGAGATGAGAGGCTACCACCTGAAAAGAACGACCACCCAGGCGGGAGCGGGAAAACCTAGGAATCAGCAAGAGCTGCTGGCCAGAAGACCTCACACTTCTAGATGGAGCATAGCGCTGGCATCTGTTTCTCAAGTAAAAGGCCCCTGTATCATGGAAGGCCTTATAAGCCAGCACCATGGCTTTGAAGTTTGTCCTCTTTCGAATCGAAAGCCAGTGCAAGGACTTCTAGTGTGGAGTCATATGTGTCCCGAGGCCCACCATGAGTATGGCTCTAGCCGCAGCGTTTTGCACCACCTGTAGATGGCCAAGAAGATAGTCAGGAAGGCCAACATACAGGACATTGACATAGTCGAGGCGAGATAGAATTAATGCTTGGACTACTGCTTTCCTGTGGGAAACCGGGAGTAGTGGGAGGAAGTTTCTCAACATTTTCAGTAGGCCAAAACATGTGCCCGCTACAGCTTGAACCTGGGACTTCATGGACATATCTGCGTCCATTTTCACCCCAAGGTTCTTCACGGTTGTGGCTAAATTGGCAGGGGGGGACATATTCTGTGGCCACCACAAACCTTTTACGTTTGTGTTTTTTATGCCTTGCTTTCCTTATCCCTATTCCATATCCTTATCCCTAAGTGGTTCCCTTGTTTCATTCCCTACGCCAAAGACCAAAATAGCCAAAGCCAATGTCTTGTACATCTGTGGGTGATGGGCTATTCCATGATAGGGACTGTAAAGACATAAGTAAGTCTATGCACGAGCACACAACATGGCTGCAGGCAAAGGTTCCACACATTTACTGCCCTGGGTACAGGAAAGTGAGATGCGGGGTGCATGGCTGATGTTCATTAAGTGTACAATCGTCACACAAGCCCAAAGCATGGGCAGCAGCTTACAGTGTCGGACTGGCCCATAGGGCAGTCAGGCAGTGCCTGATGGGCTGGTCTGACAGGCTAGTGTGTGGCTGTTTTTTGGCTGTTTGCAAGTGTGTTTTATGGTCTAGTGGGCTGTTCATTACTGTTGATTTCCCTGATATTGTCTCAACCATTGCTTGCAGTAAGCACAAATGCATTCAGTTTCCCATACCTTGCAAAATCCCTATGCAGTGCTTCTTTACAAGTTCAAAACTGCCCAATCTGCAAATGTGGGCGACTTTTTTACTATTTGATTCACTAATGGGGAACACTTTTAAATTGGTGCCGGGGCCAATTTTCTGCCCCAGTCCAACCCTGGCAGCTTATAGAAATACATATGTTCCTGCGTTGGTTTGCACCAAGAAAAGCATAAAGTAGTAGACAAATTATCCCAGCCAAGAAAGAAGGAGTGCGGGAACCATCTCACATGAACCATGTTCTCACTCCAGGCGAGATTACACTTTGAATGTGTTTGTGTCTCCAATAACCATCATTTACATTTCGCCTGTGTCAGAGGTGCAGATAGATCCTATGCTGTGAACTGCAAAGATACTGTGCTATCACTAATTTGACATGCTTACTCTGCTGAAACCTTGTGCAAAAACATGCCTACTATTTCCTAAACATAAAAACCCGATTCAAGTCATTTTGGTCGTAAGTGTATATATACAGAGGGAAATAGCTTGATTCACACCGGTCAAGGAACCAGAAAAGGATACTCAGATTGCATGCTAGGTAATTGTATGCTGTCACAACTGTGCACAGTTGCGTAGAAGTAAACCCCATGCAAGCAGTGGGGAGTGGGCAAATCAAGTACAACTTTGCAATGTGAATTTGGGACCCCCCACACATACAATAGTTTGTGGGGATTCTCAAACTCCAGTCCATGTTTCCTAATGAGGGAAACAGCTGAAGATTCATTTAGTCCTGCAAAGTGCTGGACTAAATCCTCTGCATGGTGAGAAGGGAAACGGAACCCCTATGAACTCCTTGGTGGAAAAGAGAAAGTGGCTTCTCCATGGGCAAAAAAAGTTTTCCCAGTGGAGAAAAAAAAGAAAAGAAAGAAAATGCACATTTGCACTGGGTGTAGCCTTTCTCCATTGTGGAGCTATACTGTGCATTCAGTTTTGTGCTAAAAAATGGTAACATGTAAAAATGTCATAGGACTTTGCTCCTTGTTGAATATATCATCTTCGCAACAGCTTCACTATAGGTCTGTGGGTGGTCTAGAGACCCTAAAAATGAAAAAAATTGAGAAGAACAAAACCATCACAAAATTCTCAAAGTTCGCTAGTTGTGGCTGAGATCTACTAAAACTCAGAGCACACTGACACTGGCCTGCTATTTTGTCGAGTGGCATTTTGAAATATAGGGGCAGATTTACAAGAATGTGCCGCAGCGTGGCACCGCAAGCCCTTTGGCTGCACCACGCTGCAGCACTTTCAGAGCACAGGAATGTGACATATTTCCAATGATATGTCACATTCCTATGCTCTCCCCTGTGCTGGCGCACAAACAGCTGCCATGCGCCGGCGCAGGCACCCTTGCACCATGGTGCAAGGATGCCTGCGTAATGGGAAGATTGTTTTTGTGCAGGAAGGGGCACCTTCCTCCACAAAAACAATCACTACAGGCATTTTCCCCTTTCAATGCGTGCTGTAGAATGCAGCACGCATTGAAAGAGGAAAAAAACGAGGAGAAATTAAAACATTTCTCCTCGTTGCGTCTCCCTACGCCACCCCTAGGGTGGCGTAGCATACTGACGCATTTCCAGGTTTACGAATCCTCGTAAATCTGGAAATGTGTCTGGTTCCATGGGTGTTGCATGGGAACACCCACCAGCAACACCCATGGAACGCCCCTTTCACGCAAAGTGCTGCGTGTAAAGGGGCCGTATTTACAAGGAAAGGAAAAGCCACGCAGGGTGGCTTTTTCTGTCCTTGTAAATCTTGGGCAGAGAAATGCGCTGCCAGTGTGTCACAAAAAGTGACGTACTGGCAGTGCAAGGGGCTTGTAAATCTGCCCATTGTCTTAATATAACTGTAGTAGCGACAGCCATGTTCTTGGTCAGTGCTGAATGTATGACGGAACCACACATGGAATTACCACGCATGCCATTACAACACGTCCATTACCACGCAAATGCCTTTACCATGCATGCCTTTACCACATGTATGCCTTTACCTCGCATGCCTGTACAACGCATTTTATAAACGCATGTGTGGTAAAGTCATATTCGTAGGAAATGCATGTGTGGTAAAAGCATTTGCGTGGTATTGGATGCAGCAGAGGTCAGTAAAATACCAAAATTGCTTTCTGCTGAGGGACTTCTGTTTTTAATTTTTCTGGCAACTGCCTCTATTTAACTTTCTTGTTAGAAAACGACCAGCAGAGGTCAGTAAAATACCAGAATCACTTTAGCATTCTCTAGACTCCAGTCCATAGAAATTGTCTTCCACGAGCACCCGCAGACAATAATATTTTTCTCAAATCTTGTGTTTTCAGTGATATGACCACCGAAGGCCCTGATTTTATATTAAAAACAGAGCTTTGAACTATACCATTTCCCGCTGAAAGTCAATATTTCTCTCCATGTGTTCCCATACCTGGCGTGTCACGCAGTTTGGTGCTTACTTTCCCTCCATGTTAAAGAACAGTAGATGTTTCAGCACCCAGGCTAATGTGCCGCATAGCTAAATACATATAAGCAATTTTGGTATTTTACTGACCTCTGCTGGCCGTTTTCTATCAAGACAGTTAAATACAGGCAGTTGAACAGAAAAAAAGTCCCTAAGCGGAAGCAGACAAGTCCTCGGGCTGATCTCCACAGCCCACAAAGTACATACACATATAAGTATATACTAAAGTATATACAAGAGGTCTCGAATGCTCGACCTAAAAAGTACAGGTTTGCTAGCTTTCTCTAGGCGTTGCCTGAGCTAGTACTCAAAATCAACAGCTAATCCACATTGGGAAAAAGGGTCAGTTTTCATTGGAAAAATGTAATGCGTCCATGTTGCATTTTGGCCTATTTCCTGTCACGGGCACTAGGCCTACCACACAAGTGATGTACCATTTTTATCAGAAGACATGTGGGAACATAGAATAGTAGAACATTTGTTATTGCTAATTGGATTTTGCTGCATTTGTGCCTTCCACGTGTAAGCCAGTGTGTTTGAGGGCATTTTGAAAAATGCCTTCTCAATTACATGCTAGTGTGGGTGCCACAAATTCAGAGATGTACAAATAACCACTGCTCATAGACTCCATATCTTGTGCCCATTTCAGAAATACATAGGTTTCCTTGATACTCATTTTTCACTCTGCATATTTCTCTACATGAATTGGTCTATACTCGGTACACAATAAAAAAACTTTTGTTTGGTGCAGCTCAGTTATTGGCCCTGGGTACCTCGGGTTCTTGGAGAACCTACAAACCCTATATATTCTGGCAACCAGAAGGGTCTAGCGGGTGTAATGGTATATTATTTTTTTTAATCACACATTGTGAAAAAAAGTTACAGATGAAAATGTTATATTTCAGCAGTTAGTTTCCTTCGGACATCCTTAAGGATTGTACACATATGACCCATTACTGAATTTAGAATTTTGTCTACTTTTCAGAAATCTATTGCTTTCCTGGATCATCTGTGGTAAAAAAAATAGTTTTTTTGATTCCTCTCTGCATGTCCCTGAAAGCTTGGACAATGGTGACTTAGTACAGTAAACCATTCGATGAGGTCATATGTAGGGGAAAAAACCGACGCTATTATTCATAGCACTTTTTCCTATTTTTCTCCAAAAATGTAAACATTTGCTATATTTTGCCTATTTTCTCAGTCCCTCTAGGAAAATTTCCCTACCCTGGGAACCTTTAGGATTCTCAGGATGTTGGGGAAAAAAAGGACACAAGTTTGGCATTGATATCTTTTGTGGGAAGAAAGTTATGGAGGCCTAAGCTATCCTGAATAGCAAATAAAAAGGCGCGCAGGGCAGTACAGGGGTTAATCTTCACCACCGCTCCCACCTGGCATACGGGGTTCACGAGCAGCAGCATACGAGAAGACGGCCCGATCTGTGTGGTGCTCCCGACAGGATCGAATCTCCTACTATGCTTCCTGGGCCCATTCTATAGGTTCTGATGCTCTCCAGGCTCTCTCCTCCTCCTTCTGTGGTCTTGGCAGCAGGCACGTGCTGGTGCTCCAGGGCAAGTGGTCTTGATTCTTTGGGTAATGTCCTCTGAACCAGCTGGGACACTAGCAGACCTTGGTCCGCAGTCCTAGTCACAACAGGCAGCAGTCATGCTGAGTTTCCCCACGCGGAGGAACAGACACAGTTGACTGGCTGATGTTTGATAATTTGGGAGCTTCAAGCTCCTCTTTATTTAATACGTCTCCAGACACAGATGTGATTTAGTGTCTCAGTCTTTGAATTTCATGTTGGGGGTATATGCTGTGTTTGAAGTGCCCACTCCTCTGTGATGTCATTTGCCCAGGAAGCTGTCTGTCACAGCAGGAGCGACTTCAACCTTGATACCCTCACAACACAGGCCATGGGGGTGACTCGAGGATCACACCTAATGTCAGCTTCACTGATATATGCCTAACTAAACGTTACAAATGCCCCAACTCTGTTCTTTATAATTCCCTGTCCCTGCAGTGTTTCCCATATCAGCCCAATTTTCTTCCTGATGATGTGCCTAGGCCTCACTAACCAGTGACGTTTTCGGGATTAAAGAATCCTTTTGAAGGGTATGTGGCTCTTGCTTCCTCCAGTGTGTGTCTCACCCAAATCTCAAGAATGTGGCAATCCATAAATCTGTCTGGGATGGCTCCTCAACCTCCACATGCCTTTCCAAGCCCGGGGTTTCCAATATGGAACCCACATGCCTCCATGTATGGTACAGCGCACATACATCACAGCACGTACATGCAAATACATGTGTGCTGCACGACATACTAACATAATGTAGGCCATGGGTGAGTTAAGCACTCAACAATGGAGCTTGACATGAGTGGGCAGTAAGCCTCACTTGCAGTACAGGTAAAAAGGCCTCTTCAATCTACTGCTAATTATTACAAAACCACACTATGCTGTCACCACCGTGCTCGTGCTACTTAACACTTGGTAAGGGCAGTAGCCCTTCACTGCTGCAAGGATAGTGCTTCATGCATCCCTCCCGGTATAACAAGATCGCAATCCGTGAGACAAGTCCAGGTCATGGTGTACACACATGATCCGTGTTCGCCAATGACTGAAAATAAGTACTGAGATCCAGATATCACTGCAGCTGGGGCACTCAGGGCAGGGGTATACGTCCGTCACCATGAAGGGGAGTTCTCCAACCCAACAGCCTCACATGGAGAAGGATGGTGATGTGGTGTTGGTTGGGTTCCCCAGCTCTGAGCTAGTGCTATCCTCCGCATGTGGATCAGGGCGTCCCCAGTGAATCCTATGGCCTGCTAGCGTGTACAGCATTTTGCTGTCTGCATCCTGGTCTGAATATTAGGGTATATGTGCACGTCCCCATGCAGTGAATGAACAAGAAGCTCTGATTTCGAGGTGGGACTTTGAGCATCCCATCTATGCTAAAACCTTCCCATGTTTTGCTTCTGGACATCTCATCGCCGACTGCTGGACAGGGTCGGATTGGTAAGGCGAGCACTCGGGCAATGGCCGAGGGGCCGGTATCCGAGTTCCAGCTGTGGGCTGCTTTTTTGGGCAGCCTGGGGGGCCGATTTGGGCTGTGTCTGGTGTGTTCAGATGCCGCCAGCCGCCCAGTGGGTGCCTGAGTGGCCTTTCTGGAGGCAGATGGACGTCCATTACCTCCCTTTTATCAATGGGCAGAAGTGTCACCCCCTTTCTCTCGCTGGGCCGGCCAATTAATGTTTGCATTTGGGGAGGGGGGGGCAATGGGCCTGAGCAGAAGTGGCCTCACTTGTTATCAAGTGTGTTTTTAATCCAAGTAAACTTAAGAAAACATGCCTCTGTCAGAAATCCCTCCCCATCTTTTTATTAAACTTCGCCGAAGCAGTGTTTTACAGAAAGGCAATATGCAAATGTGGACCACTTTTTTTTTAGCGTGCCCGGGCCGATTTTTAATCCCAATCCAACCCTGCTGCTGGAGCACTTGTAAATTAACCTAAAACCTGTGTGGAATAAACTGGCAGCAAATTTTTTCTATTTCCCACACCCGAAGCGTTGTTTCAAGTGATCCAGTTACATATATTTAGATTTCATGTACTTAACCTATGAGACAGCCCGGACAACTGGTTATATCTCTGACGTGATGTGATTTTTGTTTTTTAAACATCCAAAGAGAAGGTCCTGTTCCTGCGCTTGTGTTAAACCAATAACATGCGCCATGAGCCACCGAAGAACCCTGGAAAGGTGAAGCGACTGACTCGCAGGGAAAGCATCATGCGCCTTGGTGACCTTCGCGCGCACAGGAGAGCACTTTACTGAGGCGGGACTCCTCTGTGGGGCGCCCCGCCAGTCAGCTGGAGCTGAGAGCTCTGCTCGAGAAGCTCGCCCAGGTCTCGCGTAATTGTCGACTTTGGATTGAGAGCTTTGGGAGCTCTGTTCAGCTGGGGTTTCAATCAGCAGCTATTATTGGTAATGACAGCCTAGTGCTCTGCTCCGCGATAAAACGCCAGCTGCCACTTCTCGCGCTCCCAGAACAACAAGTAATGTGGAGGCGCACGCGCACTCGCTTCCACAAACCCAGTTGGACACCTTCGTTCCATGGTTACCGTGTGTCTACCGGCTGTGAGCTAATCAGCTTTCAAAATATAAAATTCAAGCTTTATTCCGCCTTTAAAAATGTTTTAACTAGAATTAACAAGCATTTGCAATGCAATAGGACTCGCATTTACGCGAGACCTATTGCATTGGAAACGGGAGTGCGGGCGTGCCAGAAGGCATGAAAAGGAGTGCGGTGGGGGGGCAGAAGTCACGGACTGCGGGAGGGGGGGGGGCACGAGAAGAAAATAGTTTTTGAAGTAAAGGGGCCAGTAGCAATGGAAGGATACTAATGACGACATGGCCGTCATGAGGAGGGACTAACAGGCCTAAAACCAATCGGAAGGCAGCATTTAGGACCTAAACCAATGAAAAAGATGGGCGTAGAGTGGGCGGAGCTTCCACAAAGCTCCCACGCTATACTGAATACTGCATGCCTCGCAAAGCGAGCAGAGCATGCGCTGCAACGCTAGGCTCGACCTAAAAAGAGACCCCAGCCTACTTGTTAAGTGTAGCCAGGATGGGCCTGAGTAGGTGTCAGACTGCATGCACACCTCGCTGCTTGAAACAAAGCAGACCTCTGCCTCATCACTTACAATTGAGCCAATATGACATGGATAAGAAAACAATGTGCTTTGCTAAGGTCCATGAAACATTGATTTAAGAGGAAAAAGTCTGTGGTGTCAGAAGAACTAGAGAGGGAGCAGATATGCTGCATATTAGTGAATGGACATGATGCATATATGTATCATGAAGACATTGCATATATGCACAATGCATGGTGCCACTCCCTATGACCGTTTATGTGGCACACGAAACACACACCGAATATTGCTACAAACCAAAATGGAATTCATTTTATAAATCTTCGAAGTATGAAGCCCAGCAGGGAATCAATTTAATGCAACACAGATCACATGCAAATGTTTACAGCAGGCACATAAGTACTGAAGTATTCCTCACAACTTGAAATTATGAACTCAAGGCTATGCAAGGATCTCTGCAGCAAGTGCCTGAACCTAGTGAGATATGATGTCCTACCAGGATCTGAACTTGGACCTGCTAGTTTCAGGCACTGCTGTGCATAAGGCACAGTCATGTTGCTGTTAAACTGTAGTAACAAATTAAATGTAAAGAACACAAGAGCAAATGTGTGTGTATGAAGATCAGCAGCGGCTCCTCCACTATGGTGGAGAAGCATCCCCCCCTGCCAGCAGCCTTAAAACATGAAAAATAAAACGATATTAAACCAGGTTTATTATTGTTTTTTTTTTTAGCGGCCGAGTTTTGGGCGGGGCCATAGAAGGGGGCAGGCATGAAAGGAAGTATCACATGTGGGTTTTGCCAGCCGCCTCAGGACGGCCGAACCGACATGCGCTCTGAAGCTGTCTCCAGCCTGAGCTGCATTGCCAGGTTGGAGACAGCAGGCACAGGCTCCCAGTCTCCCAGTATAACTGGGAGCACAAATTCAGGGCATTCAGGCCAATCCTGATGCTGCTTTGATGCTGCCAACAGCAGCATGAGAGAAGTGTCAGGATTGGCCGCAGTGGAGTCTGGGAGCCTGTGCCTGCAGTAGAGAGGAGCTTAGAGGAGCTCGATGCGGCTATCCGGTAATGCAGCAGGTAAATTGTTGATTTGTTGTTTATTTGTGACGCCCCCCCCCACCTGCCACTCTTCCGAGACACCGGCCGCTACTGATGCAGATTATATGTACTGTGTGATAGGGCAGGAATTGTAGTCTAGATTTTACTTGAAGCAAAAGGTGGTTCCCTAGGAGTTGCAGATTAGTAAAGTGTCTGCTTCCATTGTGAATGCAAGTTCTTCAAGGCTCAGTGGACTAGGGAGCTGAGGGCAGGTCGGCTGGGTATTGCACAAGCTACCGGGGCAGGGAAAGGTGCTCTGGGAACTAGGGGAAGATGTCTAAAGGACTCTCAGGTTTATGTGGGAGAGGCCAAGGGTCTCTTAGGCTCACACTGAGCATCTGAGAGTTATCAAATGCGTTCTGAAAATATCTAAGGGACAGCAGAGAGAGCCTGAGGACAGGATATGAAGCGTTCATACATGTATGATAGCCTTTAGCAGTTCATGGAGGCCATCCCAAGGGCCTGGAAGGCTGGCCATGTGGGCCGAGGGCTTATGAGTGTCTGGGACTCTGTGAGGACCAGCTGAGGGTCTTTGAGGATTGTAATAAAGAATGAAAGGATCTTCTACAGGACTTTCAGGGTTAGGTAAGGATCTCTTGGGATCAGCATGGGTTTTCTCTGGACCAATGATGATGAACAGTGTGACATATGATGGGTAGAGTGCATATTGAGTGTATCTATGCGAGGAGGAAGGCATCTGGAGTGAGTTTGGTAGACTCTGTGCACCAACAGTGTGGGCGTAAGCACTTGCAGAATGGCTCTAAAGGTGAACTGAGGGTGAATGAGGGCTAGTGAAAGATGGGTGGCAGCTCCGGGATTATAATGGTCCCTGAGGACTCTGAGCGTATCTCAGGACTTGAAGAGGCTCCTTGAGGTCAGCCAAAGTCTAGCTAGCGAATGGCTGCAGTCTAACTAGGGATCTCTTACAGTTGGCTTAGGTCAGTGCTTCCCAAACGTTTTGAACCACGATCCAATTTTTAAAAACGACAAACATTTGCAACCCACCTAG